>KZ507290.1:3774-43295 GCA_002844005.1 Limosa lapponica baueri
TGTGTGTGTGTGTGTGATTTCCATGTGTTAGAAGAAATGCAGCTTTTGAGAGGCTCTTGGCCCTCACATCCACTTTCCCAAGACGTGGGGTTACGGTAACGAAGACTTGACTTCACTTCTCCAGTGTTTGTTCTGAATTAGATGTCTGTCTTGTGTTGTTCCAGCTAAAGAGAGCAGAGCAGTCGAGCAATTCAGGCTGGGTTCTTTGAAGGAGCCTCTGAACCATGAATTTTGAGGAACTCTCAGAGCTCCTTTGAAAATCTCACTTTGAAAAGGCAGTGTGTGCTTTTCCTTTAGGGGTTTTCACCAATTTTGCTTACCACACTGTCCAAACATGCTCCCATTTGTCTGCTTGTCCTCCCTGGCTTTTTAGGGGGGTGGTTGACGTTGCTGCAGACTGTAGTTGTGGTTCCACTTCTATTAAAGTTAGCAGCACACCTCTGGTTTAATCAGTGGGTCAGAGAGCTTGCTTTGGGCAAGACACATTCATAGACGTGGACAAAAATTATTTTTATAAAACTTGAAATGTGGAGGCCACAGCACTACTAATCCTCTGCATCTTAGGCTGTGGAGGGACGTGGGCCATAAGAAGCAGAAAACTGAGGTGCAGGTTGTGCTTTTCCAACTCAATGTGATTGTAATTGTCCGATTGCTCTTCAAGCTGTTGTTTCCACAAGCTCAGAATGAGAGCAAAATTGGCATAAAAAGACATCTCAAAGGCATAGTCGGCTCCTCACCCCATGTGCCCCTGCCATCTGTGGGGTGACGGTCAGTCCCACCAGGCTGCACTCTTTCTCATTTTGCACAAGCTGTCTAAACATCCAGTGTGCTGAAACAAAGCTAAAGAAGAACCACCGGTGCTATAAATTATTTAAACCTGGAGCCTTCACGAGGGAATGGGGCCTTCTCCATCCAGAAGGGCTGTGTCTGTGTCAACAAGCAGCATGGCCCAGCAGGAGCCGGTTTGGTAGAGCCAGAAGCTTGGTGCTGAGGACCAGGACGCTACAGATGTTCAGACCAACCAGCTCTAGCCTAGACCTGTGGACCAGATACCCAGCAGTAGTTGGAGGACCGGCACTGTGCTCCTGCATGGTGACAGGTGGTCACCTGCTTTGTTCTCCAGGGCTGGTCCATGCTCCATGCAAAGAAGAGCGTGTCGTAAGTGGGCATGGTTGGGAGACTCGCGTTGAAAGTGTGCTTCTGAGCCAAGGTCAAACACAGTGGAGATAGAGATGGAGCTCTATTCTAGGATAAAGGGATTCATACTGAGCTGATTTAATTTTCTCACACCCTTCCTTCCACTTGGGTTAATACACTTTTTGTTTGACCCTATGAATTCAGATGCTTTTCTCCTAGTCATTTCCATTGGAAATTACTGACTTCCCTCTTTTCACTGGGGTTTTTAAAAAGATTTTATAGGGAAAACATTCATTTTTTGCTTGTTGAATCAGAGAACTGGGCATCTGTTTTTACTGGTCAGCTGTGGGCTTTCCAAATCTTCATTTTGTAATGTGGTAAATTCTGTGAAAACTGATTTTTTTTTTTATTACAGTTATTCACATTAACAGACATCTTTCCCGTCTGTTTAGTGGAAAAGGTGAAACAGGAAAACCAAAATTTCAAAATTCTCCATCACATGTTGATGACAGTTTGTGAGCTTGATCAACACAGAGGTCTAATGTCATACCCAGCACGGTTTTACCCTTGCCCTGTGCTGTTTTTAGATGTGAACATGCAGCGGCTGAGGAAGTAGTGGTTTCTGTTCTTGAGGTCTGGGGAGGAGGGTTCGTTTGCTTAATTAAAAGAAAGAAAAAAAGCCCCCACTTTTATACAAAGTATAGATAATTTCACTTTCAGTGGAAGCAATCAGGCAAAATTTTGCCTGTGACTTCTATGTAAATAGCTGCCAAATGAACCTTCGTGTTGGGTCCCACCGGAGATTTGCAAGGGGGAACCACGCCGGGGTTTCACCCAAAAGTCAAAGACTGAGCTCCTCCTCCAGCTCCACCATCTGCAACTCCTCACATCCACCTTTGTGCTCCTCCCTGTGCCCAGCCAGATGCAGGCAGCGTTTGGCAAGTTCATCTATGCATCTATGTGCCCCAACCTATCCGAGCACAAAGCCATTCCCCTCTTCTCTCCACGTTAGACAAACTCATTATTGTTCAGGTCTGAGGAGGCAAAGGATGACAGAAGCAGAACAATGCGGGTTTTATATAATTTGGGTTTTTTTCTGCTGCTGTGGGGGGCATGGGCCTCATGTAGCGGCACTTATGTCAAACTTCCTCCTCTGCAGAGACTTGCAGGGAGGAGTTGGAGAGACAGCAGCAGAAGTGATTTTGGGGGTTTTTTGCTGGATGGATTCTTTGTAAGGTGCTGCTGCTGCTAAAGGAAAAATAAAGGCATATAAATCTCATGTTTTCTGAATAGCGGTTAGCAGATCCTGCCCAAGAGAGGCAATCTTCCCAGTTCTCCTTGTAGCTCTGTCACAGGTAACTGAATGCTGCTCTGTTAGCACTCCCATCTCCCATTTTACTTGTTGCACTTGTACAGATGGTTTCCCGCTGTCCGGATTGGGTATCTGAGCAAGTCTGAGCATCGGCTGCAAAACCCCTGGTCCTATCCCCACCCCACCGCCTCCTTGCACCTTCTCGCGCTGGAAGGCTTGGCTGTGGCACACGGATTCCTTGGCCATCCCTTCTCTTGGTGACATTGTTCTTGCAGCCTGCCAGGCTGTGTAGTGCCATCACTGTGAAGGCTCTAGATGTGCTTTACTTCAAACAATAGCTGTATGTCCACACTATATTCCTCCTTATTAGTACAAGCAAGGATGTTTATTCTGTATTGATAGCTGTATTTATTCTTTGTGAGGTGCAGGGGTAAGTTTTTCCAGTTGCTAAAACACAGGGTTTTTTCAGGTCTAGAACTGTGACAGTTCTATTCACAAATTTGGTTTTCAGTTTTTTTTTTTTCTTAAAAACCTTCAAAGCATGGTACTTTTGTGGTTAGGTGCAAAATTTGTTCAGATATAAAAAATACAAGGGAAGGAATTGGCAAGGGGAAGTACTCAGTGCTAGGCACTCTTTCTCTGAACTGCTTCTGGCTAATGTGACTAGGGAGACATTTTTATATGCAAGCAAGTTCAAAAGGATCCTAAACGGTTGTAGTACTACTACGTTGTAGTATTGTCATCAGGTTACTATTTTCTGTGTATTGTCATCTGGATACTGTTTTCTGTGTATTACATACATAACCAGGTACTACTTTATATATAATTTAAAAGCTTTAAGTTGCCAAAAATATGCTACAAAAGTGTATGCTTCCTGAGCTCCTACTTAAAGCCAAAAGAAAGAGATGTGTATTTACAGATAATAAAATGTATTGTTTTGGGAAGGAATATTGTATCTTTAATTGCTTGTCTGATATCTTCCTTGGAAGACTAGGTATTTTTGGTAGCAGCTTTGGGGTCTATACCCTGTTTGTTTAATAAAATGATGTACCTGATACTGGCGCAGGTAAAACCTCCCTGGTAGGGTATTGTAAATGGGAAACTGTTGTGTGTGCATAATCCCATTAGGCAATATTGTTGTTCAAAATCCTTTTTTTTCTTTTTTTCTTTTTCCTCTCACAACAAAGCTCCTAGGTCTGCGGTGAAGTGTTTTGTGGCACATTTTTGAATGGGCCTTTTGCCCTGCTTTCAGTTCTTTAATGCAAGAAGCTTTACCAGGAAACAAGAATCTCTTTCTTCTCTCTCTGTGTTTATTCAGCTTGGGGCTGTGATGCAGAATATGCAGACAGACACACAAGTCAGATGATCTAAGATGTGTGATATTATAAGGTTAGACTTTTCACATGAAAATTTAAAATCTGTATCAGAGTTGTTTCGTTTGCATTTTGTGTCTATGCCTTCTAAATATATCTTAATTACTTTTTTAAAACATAGATTTTTGTGTGTTTTCACATCCCCCAAGGCTGCTCTAAAGTAAATATTCTCTTGCGTTATATTTAATCGCATCTTTTGAAAGAGGCGATTAGTTTGAAACAAGTATTTCTAAATTAGCTTTTGTCATTCAAAAAGGGCTGTATAAAAATAGAGCCTGATCCTGCAAACACATTCAGTCTTGCCCTCCCAGGTAACTTGCCGCCTTCGGCTTATCAAGTCATTGCCTAACACAGTCAAAATGAGCAGTTTTGTAGTTTCATTTTAGCACGAGCCCCATCGGCTGAGGTTTCCGCAGAAGTGCATAATTAGTCATGCAGTTAATGACTTTGTTTAGAGTATTGACCTGCATGAGGTTTTGCAGGATCAGATCAAATTACTGGTATTAGTGACTTTTTTCCAGTTATTAGTCTGGTATATTTTAAAATCTTGGAGAGAATGAGCTTTCAGTGGTCACCTTTGGGATGTTTCTGTAAATTAATGCACGTATTTAGTTCTTGTAATGTTAAAAGCTGACTGTAACTTAGAGCAGCCTGGGAGAATACTGGGCACTGAGATTTTTTTCAAGGCATTTCACACTTTATGTTCCCCTTTATATGCTTAGTCTTAAAGGAGATATGATGAGCTACTGTCAGATTTTTTTCCAGCTGTTTTTCTGTTTTTTTTGTTGTCTATCTGATATTGCTTATAGAGCAAAGACTCTTGTGCCTTTAGGTGATTTGGGGCAATTTAAGAGATTACTGGCCCCAATGCAGAGGGTGGCCAAAGCAAATGGGCTCACAAATCCAACACTTTTTCACGACCCAAAGTATCACCTTAAACTGAATTAGCTGCTGATTTAAGCTAACACACAGGTCTGACTCTGCTCTATTACAACTCCACATTTAGGTTTTTCAGCTTTCAGAAATATATAGCTTTTTAGATTGAATAAGGTAGGAGAGCCAGATCCACTGCACCTGTTTTCAGGGACTCAAACTTCTTCCTTTTCTTCCGGCATATGCAAGTGCCTTTAGCAGAACTCTGTAATTATGTTTGAAAGGTAGCATATAGATGCACATCACATTCCTGGCTTGGGGAAATGGGGGAGCAAACAACATATAGTGAGCCACAGCTTAGTGGTTGTTAAGTTTTTTAGTAGCTGTTTTTAAGATTTTTGTATGTTTTTTTCATGATGGTTGGAAGCACTAGCAACATTTCTAAATCACATGATCCGATAAAGGATCCCATGTCTCCTCTTCATCTTTGTTGCAGAGGAACTTATTCCAGTATCACCAACTTCAAAGTCTTGCAATGCATGTTAGAGACTTTTTAAAGTTCCTGGACTACTGGGATGAGGTGGAGATGCTCAGTCTGATCTCCTTGTATTCTGTCTTTTTGACAAAGTTCTTAACTTTCAAGATCAAAAAAAAAGCTTTGAAAAGATGCAGCCTTAAAGACCTACATCCCAGAAGGCAAAAATAAGACTCTTTAAGGATTCACAGAAAGTCATAAATTTTTAATTTGTTTTAGCTTTGTATTTGTTGTTTAAATGGGTAATACAGAGTCACAGGTCTCTCGTGCCTTCTGCTTTCGGAGAATCAGCAATGAATACTGGAGGCACCGTGTGTACATTTTTGCATATATTTTGTCATGGAGATAAGGCTCCCTGAAAAACGCTGGGTACCACTATGGAAGTGATAACAACTGTCCCCATCATGATGTTGTTTTTAGTGTCTGGCTTGGGACTGCTGGTCATGAGAAGATGTAGCTTCTGAGGCAGAATGTGGGTACAACACAGCTGGGCTGGGGCAGCTGGGGCACCTCGGTACCCAAGTGTCCCCCAGGAGTTGGATTGACTGATGGATTGCCCCTGTGCTGACATCTCCCGTAACAGGAGCCAGGGTAAGGTAGATGTGAAACTGGAAAACAAGCCAGTGGGCCCTGACGACTAGTAATGCAGTTCCTGAGTTTATGGGAGGAGGTGTAGTGAAATGCAAGGGGAACCATGCATCCTTCTGACTGTCGAACTTTGTTCTTGCGTCCTCACCCCTCCAGTGGTATTTGTGGGAAGGGTCTGGATATGACGACCCCTTTTGTCCTCTTCTCCCAGAAATTTGTGATACTGAACTCAGTCAGGAGGGACTAAAAGCATTAGGGATTTTATTTTTTTATTATTACTTTTTCTGGTTTTTTTTTTCTGCAAGGTGATTGCCTCCAGTTTCAAAAATGCCTTTGGCCCGTGGACGTGACCCGGTGGCACCATTGCCTGTCTCAACAAAACCGGCTGCTCTGGGGTGTGCCAAATCCCCGGCAGGTTGTTAACCTGTCATGAGACAGGGTGTCATCTCCTGCTGGACTGAGATGTTCAAATCCAGCTCGCTGCTCTTTCAAAATTACCTGTTATGCACGAATAGGGGTTTTGTAATGGTGTTTTATGGTGGCACCAGGGGCGGGTGCCTGGAGTAGCTCATCGCCAGGTCCTGCTGAAACGAGTCCCAACAGCAGCCACTCGCTTGGGTTGCGCTGGCTGTGGGGCTGGCTGCTGCCCGTAATCCTGGCTTCGGGGTATGAAGCCAGCCATGAAGTGTCTAATTAAAATACCTGGGTCTGGATGACTTAATGATTTTTGACAATAACAGAATTACTGGCAATAATAAAAGTTCCTTGAAAAACAAGACGTGGCACTGTGACATTGGCACAGCGTGTAACACTGGGATGGGACACAGAGCTGCCCCTTGTATTTGTGACCCTTATTTTTAAGAATTTGTCTCCAATTGTTGTAGTCAGTGAATTGAAATAACATCATGTCTCCTCCTGAATATTCATGAACTGGGCAACGCCGTGGCCAGCTCCCCAGTCCCTGTGGAACTGGATGGGTTCAGCGGCTGTAGTAGCTTAGGAGGTTGTTATTACTGAGTTTCCTTTCAGTTTGTGATTTATTTATTTTTTTAATGTATGCATGGTCTGTCAAATCATTTGCCTGTACAGTCAGAGGTTAGAATGAGCATCTTCCAGAGACCAAGATAAATATTTTTATAATTAAAGGCTTGATTCTGTGAAAAGCTTAATGGGCATTTAGTTATTCTCTGGAGCAGTTCACTGGGCTTCGAATGGGAATTAAGAAATGCTCAGAGTGAAGGTCACGGCTGCGCAGGACTCTGCGGCCCAGGGAAGGCCGCTGCTCTGGTGCTCCAGCTCCCCCGTGAACCTGGCAGGGATCCGGTGGGATATTTGCAAGAGGAAAGGAGGGTAGGGCTTTTTTGTCTTTCCGGGACAGAAGAAAGGGAAGTAGCTCCTGTTTTTACTGTATGTGTAAAGGAGAGAATCAGAGGAAATACAAGGACGGGAAGGGAGAGCAGCCGTTTCCTTCTTCCTCCCACTTTCCTCTTCACTTCCCTGTCCCTCCCCCGTTGCTGGGATGATCTCAAAATGCTGGCCTCAAGACTTACTCTGTGGCGAGGTGTGAATTGGGAGACCGGTTGGGGGTTCTGACTTCTTGTAATTTTTCTGACATTCGGGTTAATTACGGAGCCGGCGGCAGCGTTCCCCGGGCCTGCCCAGGCGCGGCGGCCTCTTGGGGTGTCAGCCTTGGCGTTGCCTCGGGAAACTGCAATGTCGTTGACGTAAAAAAGCATCTCTTGACTGTTCTCGTTTCAGAACAGGATAGGTAATTTGGCGTTCTCTGTTTCAGAGAGTCGGTGCTCTGAGTTGCTCAGAAAATTGCCATTCTTTAGCATGAAAAGTTGCGGTTTTGGGGTGTGTGAAGCGAGGCGCACGCTGTTTGCCTGCAAATGAAACCAAGGAGGTTGTTCAACCAGCCGTCAGGTTGGTCTCCTCACCTTTTTTTTTTTTTTTTTTTTCTAATGCTTGCGGCAAATAACCAGGAGAACTAAATTCAAAGCGACTTCTCATGAGAGAGGTAGGACAGCTCAGGTAATACAGGATAAATAAGTCATTTTAGCGATGCCTTGGTACAGCATCACACCGGGGCCAGAGGGGCAGGAGGAGGGACACCTCGCCACCTCTGAGTGTTTGGGCCACTTTGCAAAATACTTTGAAATTCAGGTTTTTTGCCTTTTCCGTTCTCCACTGGCTTGCCTGACGGTGGCAGAATACCTCCTGCTCCTCCTGTGGTTACAGCCTGGAAGTAGCTGCTGAAAGAGCTTCTAGAGAATAAAATTGAAGGGTATACAAGGGACAGAGAGCATCATGGCCACACTTTGTATATTATCTGTAATCCCTAACAGAGCTTCTTTAATGGAAGAGATTTCTTCTCCACTGTCCTTGTGTTAGTGGGGAACAAGCCTATAAGCAAAAAAAAATGGGATAAGTGAATATTAATGAAATCTGTCATTAATTATCACCAGAGCAGACCCTGGTGGGAGAATTGGGTTGCATTTTCAGTGGATTTAAATACAACTTTGGTTATGCAATCCTGTTAGACACTGTTGCAGTATGTCACTGAGAAAGCTCATTATATTTGCTATATAAAGATTACAACTTTGGGGAGGGGGGATTAAAGTTTTAGCAGCGGTTGCCATCTTTCCTGTGGTCACAACAGCAAACTGTTAAATGTGGAGAAGAGGGGGGAGGCTGTGGCTAAGCCACGTTTTTCGTCTGCCTGGAAACACAACCTTTAATGCTGTTAAGCCAAACCAGAGGAAACTCTGTGAGCTTTTTTTTTCAGGAAGCAAAATTCTTCAGAAAGTGGGACATGTTCAAACAGTGGGAAACATTTTTGTCTGGGTGTGAGACTTTTATATCATCTATACAGATTAATATATATATGTGTATATATAAAATAAGAAAAAAATAATTTCAAAGTGAAGTATTGGCTTCAGGCAAATCAAAATGCTCTTTCCCCACAAAATTTGAGATTTTTTTGATTTTGCTGAGAACAGTGGCTAAAATGAAAACAGAAATGTGGGGTGTTTTTAGTAACTGATTCAAAGCCCTGCACCCAATGACTAGCAGTGCCTCTGCCCTGCCAGTGTCAGTGTCTGTGTTGCTGATTGCTGGAGCTGCTTGGCATTTTCAGCCTGACAACTTTGCCCTTAGAGCCATGTCGTGCATTCTTTTTTGCTGTTAGGAACCTGAGGGTGTCCCTTTGGCCTGCTCATTTCTGTTAGCGAAAGTCTGAGCTCGATGTGAGGGAAAGCAGGTCTGCCTGTGCTCGCCGCGTTGGTGCACTGGGGTACGGCACAGGGGGTCCGTGTCCAGACACTGTTCCCAACATATTTTATTCACACCAAGCAGCGCTTGCTTCAACAAGTCGTTTGCTGACCTCACTTCAAAGTGATGTCCGCAGACTGATAGCTCTAATTGGACACAAGGCACCTGGTGTATCAGTGATTAAAAAATAAGAGTCATTACGACTAGTTTTTTGTACAACTGGCTTGAAACCACTGTATAATGATGGTACATTTGCCATCAGATTAGGTCATGAAGCAGCTTTACTGCAGCTTGGAAAATCAGGATCAAAAATAGTCCTCTGATTAAAACTTGAGCTTTCTGAAAGCTCTTCGGAGAAGAAAGATGTGCGAATGCAGATGTATGGGAGAAATTAAGCAGTCTGGTTAAGCACAGTTCTTGAATTTAAAGAGAATAATTGATTGAACCACTGTGCTAGCTCATTTCTCACAGTCACCCTGTCTTAACAAAATTAAATGAAACATCAGAATGATCTGGGAATAAGTTGCCTAAAATACAATCCATAATGGGTCAATGTATTAACGTAGTGAATTTAGTAGTTTCTGTGGACATGCAGTTGTTCAGCGTGTACCAATGTCAGCCTGCAATAGCATTCGTCTTGGTTTAGATTTATGAATTTCTCCCACATTTTAAAAAAATTATTCAAACTCTTTATCACACATTTATCAGCAGTAAAATAATTTCTCTTTGAAAGAACATTTGCTTTCTGATATCACCGGTAATTGGTCTCCTCCGCCACCGCCCTCCACTGCAGCAGCGTGATTCCATCAACCATGGGGAATCCTATGAGCCCCTTACGTCCTGCCAGGCAGCTTTTAAACGCCAGGAAAAAAAAAATAGTGTTGGAACCAATAAAGAAAAATTATTAGACTTTCATTTTGCTGTTGTTGTGTTGCTTTCTTTGCTTTGCATCAAGCAGAAAAGCATCAACTCTGCTGGAATTGTGCTATCGGCTACCTAAAGGCTGAATCTGATTAGTATTGGCCACAGGCCTGTTTGGCCTCTGTATCCGTCAAGCTCGAAGGAGTCCAGCCTAAACCTGTTGCCTGTGGCTATTTTCGGTGCCCGCTAATGGACTGAGTTTTGGGCGAGACCTGTAGCTGTGAAGGAGAGAGACTTGGGGGCAGGGGGGAGCTATGGGAGCAGCTGACAGGGATGTAAAATCATAAGTCTATCACTGTGATTTGAGGATTGTTTTGGGCCGATCCCGTTGAGGGCAACAGGTCTGTTCTTCCCTCACAAAACCCAGTAAGAGTTGATCACTAATCCGTTTTTTCACTTGTCTGCTTGTTAGCGGGATCGATTCCCTTGGCCAGCTGCAGGAGACCTGCTGGCATGGTGCAAGGAGGCGGGTAGATGGCTGAAGCAGCACGGTGCCTTTTGGTCACACTGTAAACTTATTAGCATAAATGAGGCTGGTTTAAACCAATTACAAAACTGTAGTTTGCAGGAGGTCTACGTGAGGGCTGACCTTTACTTCATTTAATCTTATTTTGGTGTCAGGATGTTCTGTAAGTCTCTGGAGGTTAAGTTGTCCACGAGGACAGTTTCTTTGCACATCAAGCCTCCAGCTGTGGGGTATTCTGCATGTAAAGTACCAGAGTTTGGTAAGTCTTAACAGTGTTCACTTTTTAAGATCCCATACCCATCTTAGACAAAATTCAGGATAGTGTGGGTTGGCATCTGCTTAACTGACGTTTGTTCACACCTGTCTCAAGCCCATTTTTGTATGTTAAAAGTGGTGCTATGTTGAAGTAGGTGTTAACCTGTTGTCTGTGACGTGGATGTGATTTATGGTACTGATAAAGGGTCATGATGACAGTGAAGCCGGTTGCCGCCTGCTCCCTCTGCAACAGCTCCATTAGCCTGGACACCTACAAGGCGTTTGCTCAGTCTTGGAGAGGAGCGAGGAGCAGAGAATTAACTGGAGAACATAAAATTAACTATTGAGACAAACAAACAGTGTCAAATATTCTGTACCCCAAGCTCAAATATGACATACCCCAAGCTCAGAGGTGAGCACAAGCCTCATGCCTGTTCAGAAAATTGCCATGGGCTCTGCTGGAAAGCAAAAGAGATGCTCCTGGCGATGAGCGCGGTCCCGGCTAGCCGGGGAAATCAAATTCCCTTGCCTGTTTATCAGTGTTCCCAAGCTGAAAGGCTGATAGAAAGTGCTTCCTGATCAGCATGATAAATGGAATTTTGCATGATAATTATGTTTACAGCAGGACAGATGTACTAATAACACATCCCCTAAAGACTTCAAATGAGCAATAAAAGAACCAAATCTCTGCTGAAAATGCTGGCAGCAGTAGTATTAATTGTGTAAGTTACAGCTGATAATTGTCTTGTTTCATTTGAATGAGGCAGTCAGCTATTAATGGCTTGCGCTCCCTAGTACCGAAACAGCAGACTGTGCAAAATTTGTCAGTCTGGATAATATAGTTACATATTACCAATGCATCCTAATGGACATACTCTAGTGGCTAGGGAAGGGAAAGAAGTGTTACAGTTAATTTCTAATGCTGTTTCATCTTTTATATCAAAATACTTGCTTATGTGCCTTCAGGAAGAGAACTTATTTTTCTTATCTACAAATTGTTTGATGTAAGACAATGCCTGCAGTAAAAAAACAAGCTCTCTTTGTGGTTATTGAGGATTGAAATGGAGAATGACTAATTAGCTGTCTTGTTCCACTTATCTCTTCCACACTGGTGATATGAATTAAAATCTTACCCTTGTTTTTATGTGTGTAAAAGATCCCACTGTTTTGCAAATCTGTTACAGAGCATGCATAAATGTGCAAGTGCATAGAGATATACATGTATATAATGTAAACGTGACCTGGAAAACCTGTTAGAATAAGCTATTAAGCCTAATTTTTAAAATAGCTGTAAAATGAATTCCAAATTGGTGATCATACTAGGTATCGTGCCGGGTTTACACTTAAATAAAGATCTTGTAGGTAACTAACCAGATTTAAAACCCTGCTGGTCCAAATTGAATTACTTTTTGTGACATCCTAATTCATTTGCATTCCCAAAGCGTGTCTCATTTCATCTGCGGTAAGTTGAGCTGCAGATAGTATCCCAGAGGAGTGCGCTTCTAGCAGTCCTAACCCTCATCCTTGCTCTGGCTGATTAATCTGTAAATCCTTCACATTTTCTCTCCCGTGCTATTACATCAAAGCATCCCCGAGTAAAACATGTGAGCAGAATCCTGAAATGTGTCCCTTCAGCATGAGAAGAACTCTTTATGAGTTTCATTAGGCAATACTTTGGGGTTTTTTTTATGGGGAAACAAGGGGTTGACTTTCTGAAGAGCGCAAGACGTGTTCTTTGGTTAGCAAAAGAGAGCTGGTGGCCTGGAAAAACTGCTTGGAGATGCTCGGTAAAAATTGTCCTTGGTTCCTTGTAACCTTTCATCAACTTAATTCATTGCTAACGAGCTGCAAGTTCATTGCAATTCATTGCAGAGCTTTAAAATTGCCACTGAGTCAGATGACAAAGTGCCTTGTTTTATGTTATCATAAGAAAAATCCTCAGATTGATGGAGGACTGAGCAGCGCTGAGAGAAGTCTTGGGCCCCTTGTCTCTAAAGGGTGTCAGTGGAAGTGCAGCGATTTTGAGAAGAGGAAGGAAGGGGGAGAGCAGAAAAACAGAAAATCTTTGTTAGCTTGCATCCGCATGGTTTTATCCTTATGCCTGCTCACCCTAGGGAAATGGTGATGTGATTGATTTGTTCCAGGCAGATAGGCAAAGCCTTAAATATCAAATATATCCACTTCTGCATTGGCTTAGTGTTTTTTCTTCCTAAAAAGTGCAGGTGTATAAACAAATGAAACACCCACACGAAAAAATACCAAATCAATAAGGGTCCCAGCTAAAGAAGAGCTAAATAATTCTTTGCATCTGTAGTCATGGCATTTGCCATCCAAAAGTCTGTTACTCTGCATAAGGCCGTACTTGGCATAGCTGCAGTTGTAACCACAACACTGCTCCTGCCAGACCCTGGAAATCATTCAGAGCAAGTCAGGGTACTGCACCTCAGCTTCAGGAGGACCCACCACTGTATCGGCTCAGGTTCCCCTGCCAGGTGTTTTTCAGGTCTGGTGCTGTGATTTGCTCCTGTGCTTCCCAGACATTTGGAGACAGCCAGCTCGAGGAGCCAGCTTTGACTGCTGGGAAGGTTTGGAGATGTTGAGTGGTGTCTAACACCCTTCTAAGCACTTTGTTAATAAAGCTTGTGGCAATTCCTTTTCACAAGGGAGAGGTCAATCATCAAATGTGGGGTTGTGGAAGCCATCCCTGCCTCTGCTGAGCCTCAGAAGCAGAGGAGGGAGATCTGCTTAACAAACTGCCCCTCCTGGGACTTTATTGTCATTTTTAGACTTTTTGCTCCCACCTCCTGTGTGTATAGGCCCCCATCTGAAGTAATATAGAGGGTATATAAACTCGCCATAGGCAGCTTAACATTTCTGTTAACGATTCATTTGTGATGGGAAGAGCTGGGTAACTCGGATCCTCCAGACTTCCTGCAGGGTTTGGGTGTGAACCCATTCTCAATTAATCACCTCTACCAGAAGATGGGTTGCAATTGTTTTATTAATGATTGCTTTATCTATTTGTTTTCTTATATGCACTGTAGATTACATCAGGTCACAGGCTCAAGAGACATTTGAAGTGGGTCACTGGGACATCAGGGGTAGATCAGCCAACCTCTTCCCTTCTTCGTTGCATAAAATGAATGCAACGTATCTTTTAGGTGTGCTGGGGAAAGACTGAACATCTCAGGAATTACCACTGGAGTTATTTGGTACAGCAATCACTGTGCTTTAAGAGGGTTGCCTGCCCTTGCATCTGCCTGAGCTGGTGCCTCTGCTTCTTCTGGCACATCATGGCTGTACACGGAGATAGCAAACACAGCACTTGGTTGACATGGGTCAGCCAAGGCAGGGAAGCTCATCAAGGACATAAACATGAAATGTGGGTGTTGTGCTGCCTTCTAATAATCCTGGTCTTAAAGCAGCCCTCTAAAATGCACTTGCTTGGCCAGATTTGTCACTATGAGATGCTTTTTATTGCTCTGATAGTATAAAATATCAGTGGACTCAGTCTAGCAGAGTGCTCTGGCAACTTTCATCACTTCTGGTGTGTTGATGAATCTGCGAATAGAATAGAATAGAATAGAATAGAATATTTCAGTTAGAAGGGGCCTGCAACAATCATCAAGTCCAACTGCCTGACCGCTTTGGGGTTGACCAAAAGTTAGAGCATGTATTAAGGGCATTGTCCAAATTTCTTGCAGGGTTTGTTTTTTCCCCCAAAACTGACTGAAAACTGTTGTCAGCACTAGGTATTTGCTGGCCAACCAACTAGTTGAGACAGAAAAATTCAGTCTGGTAATAATTAAGTAATTTACTAAGTAGGAGCCTGCTCAAATTACCAGAATAAGCATTATTTCTGTACATCTGATAACCCAGCACTTTCAGAGTATGTAGGGAATTTAGGAATGTAAAAGGCCATAAATCTGGGACCCTTTCAGGTCTTCACATCCAGCTGTTTCTAGGGTGGTAAATCAGCGCGTGTCCCCTGAGTGAATGGGGATGGTGCCCTTGGAAAAGGCTGCTTGTAGCAGAGAGATGGGGAGATGCTTTCTGAGCCTCCGGGCTCTGCTGATTGTGGAGTATGCTCTTGGGGAAGTATTGATCCTGGGAAAGGCAGTTCCCATGCCCGTGGATGTAGGCTGCATTTGCCAAGTCAATGAAAAGTTAATTAGGGTGACAGCTAGGTGCTCTCTGTTGTGAAAACAGGTGTGGAGGCTTCTTGGCAAGCTTCTCTATATATTGGATGCTACTGTACCACCATACCTTAACAGTGGGAAAATAGTACAGCTATATAATCAACGGTTACCAGTATTATGAGGATCCCCGTAATACTTGCTCAGTGGGAGCAGGGAGAAGTTGGTGGTTCCTCGCAGAGATTCAATCTCTTAAATGTAACCCTCTAAACCATGATTAGACTTTGTATGTGTACCTGTGGTAAGCTGTTCGGTTCATAGCTGGTCTTTCACCCACTGGATCATACAAACTAAATGCTCTGAATGAAGTTAACTGGCTTCTGAAAACATTTAAATTTTTAATAGAGATCTGTACCCGGAGAGAGCAACCTCAGGCTGGGAATGTGCCAATTACAGTATGCCATGCTGAGCAAGGGACCTCAACAGGGAGAGAAGAAAATGATCTAACCCTCTGCTACTGCCTATCACCCCAGCGCCCGGTAACAGGAAGATGTTGTGGCCAGTCACACTGGCAGGGACGGAGGGAAAGAGGAGGTAGTTTGCTTTTCCCAGAGCAATTATGCTGGTTGGCTCCAGGATCTGTCCCTAGCAAGAAGAACTGAGCTCTCTCTTGCAAGCCCAGGCCCACAAGCTGGCAGGCACGTTGGAGCAGTTCTGCTGGACAGTAAGGATCTTCCTTTAGCCCAATAGTGGACCTTGTTGTACTGTTTTTGAAACGCGTCTCCATTACTGCAAATATGTTTTTAAGTTTAAGCATTTGCATAAGCAAATGCAATATTTTAAGTAAATACATCTTTTTGCGCTCTAATGTCTTTGGCATTAAAGCTGACTGTGCACGAACTGACGGGCAAGAACGCATTAATCCCTGCGGATGTAGTAATATTTATAGTTTTGGTACTGGACTGTCTTGCGTTATCACAGATATCACAGATACCCAAAAGTATCCCCAGTATTGGATATCTAAGCTATCCAATATTTGACTTCTCTGAACAATATGAATTGGCTTGGGCATTAGCGATGCATGGCCGGGGAAAGGAGGGCATTGACTCCTGGGTGTGTAATAGGATGGTGGGAAAAGCACCTCATCCTGAGGGAATTTGTAGCAAATGTGCCCAGAACTAAATCCAACGTATGCACCAGTAAACACTGTAATTGCTACCACCTCTGCCAGCGTTCGTATCTCATGCATGAAATGCTTCATGCTAGCTTTCACTTGTTTGGTTTGGTCTTTATGTCCTGCTCACATAGGGGACTTTCTTTCTTCCATCAAAAGAACTTTATCCAGGCAATTCACGCTGTCGAGGATACATTTTTTCAGCAATGAGATTTATTACTGCCTGTTCAGATCTCTTCTAAGTCTAATGTTAAGATGTGAGATTGCAGAATAGGTTTTCCCGGATAGCACATGTGCGTCTGGAGGCAAGACAGGGGTATGAGGTAGGACTGTAGGTAACCTAAGAAATATTGCAAATAAAATAAAGGAAAACAGGAAAAGGCAGCACTTTTAATTGCATACTTATGTGTGCAGGCTATAATTAAAGTATTTGGTTTTTTTCAGATGACTTAGTAGTGCATATATGTGTTTCCATGTGTTATAGTTCCTACTACATATAGCATTGACTGGCAAGTCAGTTTCCTAGTTAGTTCCAAAACTTTGGCTGCTCTGAAATACAACCTTACAGGATTTGATACTTCAAAAACTGAGTTTGCAGTGTAGCTTTCTCAAGTAGTGCCCTCAGTTTAAGTGTTGATTTTTTATTTCTTTTCTTAGAAATAGATATCCTTAGGATGTGACCTTTAAGGAGCAACGTTGCATGTGGTCAGACCTCAATGTTCATTGTTTTAAAATGCACAGAGTTTGTCAGGAAGAAATGACACATGAAGAATCGGTTAGATTAATGTTGATCAGATAAAGGCTATTATGCTGTGGGTTTTACTGTAGAAAAAGTATATAAAGATGGGGAATTTGTATGTTCTTTACAGTGCTATTGTATCTGCTTTGGCAAGCATCCTTGTTTTCATAAGGGCAGATGATTAATCTTGGTTCCTCCTCGGCTAGTTTGGAGTGTCTTTAATTAAGCTGGTGCCCATTGATGTCTTACCATGATAATATGTGTTAGGTTATGAGGTAATGGCTGTTCCGAAAAATATAGCTGTGGCAGCGTTTGGGCATATTCAAAATAAATCACTGCGCACAAGCCTTCTGAAAGCTATCACGTTGCTGCAGAGTCAGTAAAGTGAAGTCAGTGAATCTGTAAATCATTGGTTACAGATAAGAGAGGATGTAGATTTTGGGCTCTTCAGGTTCTGCAAGAGCTCTGCTGTCTTTAAGTGAATCTTACTGAATTGCAGCTGTAGCTCCTCATTATGGCTTGGGTAGAGCCAGCGGTAGGAGGACTGGGTGCAGAGGCAGCTGACTGCAGAGGGAAGATGGTAGGTTTCAAACAAGATCTGAATTTGGTGAATTGGGAATCCAGCTGGGGAAGGTGAAAATGAAAGAGCCCCCAGAATCAACAACATGTGGTGATTGCTCTTCCATTCTCCCTAGACTCAACCCTTTTTCTTCAGTAGAGATTTCATATCAGTGCCTGATTTTGAATGCATTTCCTCCCAGAATCATGTGTTCTAGCAAGACTAATAATTATTTTATCAAGTGGAATTGTGCAGGATGCTAAAAAAAAACCTCCAGAGACAGTTCTACCATACCTTCTGTTTTTCTGCACACATGCATATACACATTCACACTATACAAATGCTTTGTCAGTGAACAGCTTGCTTCTCAGCATTTCTGGTTTAAGTAACCTGTCTCTTTGCAGTGCTGGTACTCCTGAATTTGTATTTGATATAACCAAACCCAGATGATCCCTCCGGGACACTGGGACAGTGCTGTGCTACCATTTTGTGGGCCATTTGAAGGAACACGTATGTAAAGCTCCATAATAATTTGTGAACAGAACATTATGTTACATTGCCACATTATGAAAGGTCAGCAGGATACTTCAGTATAGTCATGTTGATTTCCTTCATTCTTTCTTATTTCTTTCTTTCTGTTCTCTGTATTTGACATGAGTATGATTTGTACACACACCAAAAAAAAATCCTGCCTTCAGGATGGCAATGTAGTTATTTTTTCTACTGAGATGTTGCGTGCAGAGACGTCAGCAGGCAGCAGTTTGAGTGCTGTGTATTTTGGAGCTTCTGCCTTGGGTATTGTGGGAGGAGGAGGCTTGGAGAAGGATTTGGATGGCAATAGAGGTAGGATACTCAGTGGAAGGGGACATCTGGCTTGGGAGGAGTCTGACACGGAGGCACGTTCATCTCTCCCCTCTTTCCCTTCTTTTCTGCCCATCTCCCTGCTTGCTTACCCCACAAGGCTGATGGAGACTGAGGCGGCACTTGGCATGGCATTATTCTCCTAATTATCACTAGCTTAAGGTTTGAAGGTCTCTGTCCTTAAAATAAATATCCCAAGAGGAGCAGGTTGTTGGGGGTCCTGCTAGCTCAGAATTTCTGTGTCAGAGACTTCCCTTCATAGCCCACTGCAAGAAGACTGGGGTCTTCAACCGTGTTGGCATCCTGCCTGCACGTAGGTGACAGCTAAATGGAGATCTCTTGGTATATTCTCTGTGTGTTTGGGCTGGGCTGCTGAATTAACAAAATAATCCATTTTCAGCGTGCACCAGATGCTTTTAACTGCCGTTGTGGACAGCCTTGCCAATAGGCTGCGTGGCTTAGAAGTCCTAAATGGAGTTTGATGTTCTTTGCAGAGAATGCCTCTGCTGCGTAATTATGATAGCACACAATTAAATACTGCTTTATATCGATTTAGGTAGCTCCTAGAAACTCTGTTTCCCTTAATAATTTCTAATAGTCTCAGGGTTTGTTTTTCCTGTGTTTGTCTTTCTGTGATATTGGACAAAGATAGGAAGAAAATGAGCTGGGACAAAGGAATCCCAGTAGAAATTTCAGAGGGAGGGCAAGAGGTGACTCATTAGCGGGTCTTTCATCTGGGTTCATGCTGGGTCATGGAGTCAGGGGTCAGGAAGTGAATGGGAATTTGTACACAGCTGATGTCTTGTATAATATTTCAGAAGACTGTATTAATTGACAGCAGCTTAGCCTGGGAGTTTGGGCAGAGGTATTCAACAGGCAGGCAGACAGGGAATGAGAGAGAAAATATAAATATGTAATGTATATATTATATGTTAAAAGTAAATATGTATATTTTAATATATTTATAAATATAAAAATGTATATATATTTTTTGTAATATATAATATATACCTTTACTTTAAATCTTTCTGTTTCTATTCTACCACTTAGAAGCCTGGTCTTAGATCTTGTTGAATACTCTCCTTGTTTTCCTTTTACTGCTCAAGCTGTTTTGGTGCCGGACAGAAATGTATGAAGCACAGTGGAAAAACAGCCCTAGAGTTGCTGTTCCCATAGAGGTAGGATCAAGGCTATTCTCTGCCTGGTTTGACCTATGGGAGCTGTACGTCCAGAGAATGTTTTGGTAACCCCCCAGGGAGTGTTGGTTTTTGCGCAACAGTAGGTTGGTTTTTGGGAAAAAGCTCCTGTTTGAGTCTGGAGCTGGCACATTTCAGAAGGATGGATGGATGGATGGATGGATGGATGGCAGAGGGAAACCCTCCGCTTACACCTCTAGGCAGGCCCTGAGGTACCCTTACAGGTATCCTGATCTCATTCCCCATTGCTGCAAGTGTTTAATGACTTTCTTTCCACTCCCCTCGCGTACATGTCTAGGGTGGTCTTCCTGTGCATAGGATGCATCTTCTGTGAAGAAGGCACAGTGAAAATAAGGAATTCAACGTTTTCCAGGTGCCAGGCAGTTTGGTGCTTTTCTGATGCTCCTGAGCCCCACAGTATTAGAAGCACGGTTGTGACCACGAGGTATTAGCCCTGGTGTTCCTGCCCCATGGCTGTTGTTCTTGCACGTTTTTCCTGGCCACCAGAAGGGAGGTGACCCAGTGGGCATGTGAACCACCAACAGTCTTCAGCTGCTGAAATGTCTTTGTCCTCCCAAGTCCTCCCATCACTGTTAATGCGGTCGGCAGATGTTCAGATGATTAGGACTCATGTGTCATCACTGCATCTCTGAAGGGATTCAGGTGTCCCAGACAAAGTGGAAAAGCTTATCCTGAGGGATGCTTTTCTTCAGGGAGTCAGCAGCACCTGGACTACTGGTTTCAGGATTGTAGGTTTGTAATCTTAACAGAAGCAGGGGGGATCCACACCCACAACTTTCACAAAAATTAGGTGTCTTAAAAATGCAGCTTTTTCTTCCTGGTTTTGTAGCTGCGCTAGAAAGTAATTACACATGGATTTATTTTTCCTTATCTCTTGGATTATCATCGTCTTCCTTCCTTCCTGGATGAATTTATCCTGTGTTCTGATTGCAGCTCTGTTTTTTTACCACCTCCTGTCTATAGGGCTTAAGATTTTGTATGTTTAACATAATTGAGCTGAGTATTTTGCAGCAATTGACATTGAAGACAATTTTCCACTGATTGATGGGTTGGTTATAGTGAATCTTTTTGCAGTCCTCTTACTTCGGCTATTTGCTGTTTTGGTTACATTTTATTACATGTTATTTTATTTGTCCTTGTATTTAATTTCATTTTCGCAACTGAACCACATATTAAAGTGACTTGGGAGAAGAGAAACGGAGACAACATTTTATGTTTTAAGAAACATTTGCAGAGATTCAGACAGGTGGTCAAAGATAAATCCAAAATGCAAACAGGGTCATGAGTATCTTAAAGAACGTCTATTTAAAATACCAGGGCATCAAATATCCCTTTATTCTCTTTCTTTGGACTAGGGTTGGAATTTTATTGTGGCGTATTGGTTATTTCTGGGCTCTTGTAACAATTGTCCAGGGAACAGGGAGGAAACAGGAAAAAACAATATTTTAGGTAAGTGTTTAAGGGAAAGTAAAAGGTAATTTTAAACAAAAAAATCCATAAGTTGCATGAGACTGACTGACAATGTCCTTCAGGGACTGATCGTTAGAATTAGGAGGTGGTCATCTTTCCAGAGCTAAACTGCTTTCTTTTATGTGCCTGGGGTTGCGGGGAGAGAGGAGTGAGTTTGATATACCTAGGATGTGGTAGCTAAACTAGGAGGAATTCTTTTAAGGCTTTCCATGAACTAGGAGAAATTAACATTTTTACTGAAACATCTTTAATTTTGTTGTTAAGGACAATTGTATTTTAGTGTGTGAGTTGGCTGACATTTACTCTGCACAAGTTCTAAAGTATTTTATATTGAAAATGAATCTGCCTAAAGACTTATCCCAAAGCCTGAATCCTGTATGAGTCACACAGTGCTATTTTGTTTTAGTCTGCATATAGATACTCTTCATTAACAACAGAAGGATTTTCCCCTAATTATTATTGAAATAAGACATTTTTTATTATAAAATAGATTTCAACACGGCATTACATCAGAATGATGGTGCTGTGTGATATAAAACAGTTTGGGTCATTTCAGTGCAAGTGCCTACATACACCAGCTGCTATAGCGCGTTAATTTTTGAAAATTAACCTTTTTAGAAATTGTATAGACAAGCCCTGACTGCCTGCAGAAAGAAAGGTGATAAATTAGTTTCAATATTAAACACCAGTTGAGGTGATTAATTTTTAATGAAGACAATTAAAAACTGTTTTTGCTTATATTCCCTGGAACATCCTTTCAAAAGCTTTGCTTTTCCAAAATTGTTTTTTTTTCCTATGTGTGTGGCACAGGATGTGACTTGGTTCACAGCAGGTAGGTTCATTAGTTGGCATCTCTGATATAATATCCAGCTGTGGAAAGCTTATAAATATTGGTATTTAGGTCATCTTAATTAGGCCTCCAAATAAAGATTTAAGATAAAGTGGCATAATTGCACATACTTCATTGAGGCTGAGCTTTTTCAGTGAAAAGAAGGTGCAATTCCCGGGCAGCGTGAACTGATTTCAGCAGAGTTGCTGCAAGTCCACCTCACTGGTGCTCCTGTGATTGTGCAGGGAGCTGAACTGATTAAAACCAATGGTTTTAGAATAGAATCATAGAATAGAATCATAGAATTGCCTAGGTTGGAAGGGACCTTTCAGATCATCTAGTCCAACTGTCAACCTAACACTGACAAAAACTGTCACTAAGCCGTATCTCTAAGCACTATGTCTGCCAGTCTTTTAAATACCTCCAGGGATGACGATTCCACCACTTCCCTGGGCAGCCTGTTCCAATGCTTAATAACCCTTTCAGTGTAAAAATTTTTCCTAATATCCAATCTGAATCTCCCCTGGTGCAACTTGAGGCCATTTCCTCTTGTCCTTTCGCCTGTGACTTGGGAGAAGAGACAAACCTCCACCTTTCTACAACCTCCTTTTCAATTTTGGGTAGAGGTGAAAGAAGTGGCAGTTTTCAGCTGTGTTGGGTGCTGGACTGGGTATCCTTGCTCTCACTGCTACTGATGCCAGCACAGGGGGTGGGATTGGGCTGGGGCATCCCCCGTTTATATCACTGCAGGCTTCTTTGTGACCCATGCTTCTTCATTGCTGGTGATGTGGGGGGGGGGAGGGGGGGGGGGGGGTCCATCGGCTTTCTTCCTTCCTAGATAAATTTATCCAGAGTCGTGCTTATATTCACACTAGTTGAGAGGGAGCTCAGGTATCAGCGCTCCTCTACCTAGATTGGGTGAGCAAAGAGCTTCCCCCTGCTTCTTTGTGCAGTCTCACTTGCTGTGTTAGGTCCCCAAAATACTGCAGAATCAGTGGTAAAAATCAGTGTGAACTTTTTTTTGTGCCAAGAGGGGTGGCAGCAATTCTTGTCCAGCCTGTGTTGCATTCGAGATCAGCAAGTGAAAACCAGGAGGCAGCATCCCTGGTGTTGGGTTTAAGAAGTTGCGACCAGCAAGGGATGCCAGAGGAATTTGAACAGTCAGCAGGCAACTGGATGGCCAGTGTTTAAAGCTGCCCTGGAGCTGATGAA
The DNA here is from genome assembly GCA_002844005.1 of Limosa lapponica baueri. Classification (NCBI taxonomy): domain Eukaryota; kingdom Metazoa; phylum Chordata; class Aves; order Charadriiformes; family Scolopacidae; genus Limosa; species Limosa lapponica. The sequence continues at coordinate 26,705 of KZ507290.1, forward strand.
ATGTAGTTGCGTGTATTTTTCTGCCAACCAATGCCTCTGCCTTAATAACAGATGGAAATGTAGGACACACAATCTTCAAACCCATCTCTGCCAAGCCATTGGCAATGAGTTGTAGGGTGCTGGGTAACTTTGGCCAAGGAGAGGCTTGGAGAGGGTTGTGGTGGTGGCTCAAATATGCATTGCGTGTTGTACAAGCACCTTACGGCATCTAACAGGCATCTACAGGAAATACTGTGTTACTAATTTGATAAATTTAATATGAAGAAGGTGACAAAGTTGTACTGTTGTTTTTCTCTGACTTAATAACACGCAAAATATGCTTTTGGTGTTGTAACACCACAAGATGGGAGGATACCATCATTTAAGTGTGTTATTAAGCTAATGACATATAAAGAGGTATTAAAAAGCAGCAGCTATCATCTGCTACGTCAGTGGTGCTGGTAATTGAAACTTCTAACTTTTGTTTATGGACCAATGTAACTGAAAATGGAAGGGGAGCTCCTCCTGATCTGAATTTCTCCCTCTGAGAGCATCGCTGTGTCCTCTGGCCGTGGATGGAGCCGAGGGAGCACCCGTGGGCACGGAAGACAGATGTTTGGTCTCTCCTTCCTTGTCTACGCCAGCCAGTTTAGCACACCCTGAAACGCAGACTTCTTTATTTTTTCTTAGCATTTTGAAGGTGTATCCTATCTTGTACCAGATCTTCTTAAATTCTAGTTAAGCAAAGTCTGAGGGGATTTAGGTTTACATATTTTCCTAAGAGGATTAGGCTTCTCACTTAGTTGCTCTATAAATTGTTTGAGGTTTGGTTTTTTTTTTAAATGATTTTCTAGGTACACGAAAAGCCACATACACATTCAGACTGTCCTGAAATGTGTTGTCTGGGGGTTAGTGATAGAAATCTGATGTTTGAACTAGTAGTAAACTGAATCACTGAACCTCAGGGTTATTTTGAACTGAAAAACATTTCAGTAATCAGATTTGCAGCATGGCTGCAGGAACAGTTGTCAGCAGCACAACTGGAGGGGCTAGCAAATTGCAAGAAGGATTATAAATTGCTTATACTGGCATCAGAGGGAACAATTTATTGTGAAAATACTGCCCAGGAATAAATTAGTGAGCCCCCTTCCAAGCATGGGGGGTGCTCATAACATATTGAGATTCTGGAAACTCTTTACTTGCAGACCAAAGGAGTAAGGCAGCTCAGTGGGAAGAATATTAAGGTAATTGGGAAAAAATAGTAGTAGTCTATGAGCACTTTCATCATTTAAGTTCACACTCATAAAATCACTGGCGCAGTACTGTACACCTCAGCAATGGCCCCTAGGAGCAATGGGAGCTGACATTCCTGGTGCCAGCCAGGTGCTGTGGCAGGGTGTCTTCGCTCCGCTGGCTGTCGCAGCTGCTTAACACCCACCGACAGGGTCGTTCTGACATAATTTTTCATTATGTGCCTGTGGGTGGGCTGTATCTTTCTTAAATATATTTATTTTTTGTATTTATGGTGCTTTTTGGAGGGCTGGGTGCAGCTCTTCGTTTTGTGCTGCCCTTAGGGTGTTTGGAGGTTGTGCAGCAGCAGCTGCTGCTAAAACCAAGCCTGTGCTGGGGGTTCTTCCCTGCTCACCAGGACAATGAGAAAACTTGAAATGCTAAGTTTTCCGTACTTTATTTCACTGAAGGTGGAGGAGGGATCCAACTCCACCGTAGAAAACTGGTTTAAAACATGAGTAAAACTCATCTGTGCTGAGCTGCCTTTTAAACCGCTGGTTTGTACCCCGCGCTGCCAGCTCCGTCGTCCTTCTTCTCTCTTCAGTCACCCCTCAGAGGAGCGATGAGATGGACATCACTGACAAACGAGTGGCATTTATTTGGTAAAAAGGGCAAGGGGCAGAGAGAAGCGTCCCCTGCAGCAGTGTGAAAGACAGGCAGTCTCTGTAGATCTACGTCTGCATTATTTTATCAAAGAACTGTACTTGGAGCATCGCAAGCTCTTTCACAGCAAGTGTGGGGCTGGTGTTAGGTGGGTGTTAAACCCTTGAAAGAAGAAAAACCTGAAAGCACAAACAGAGGAGGAGCTGTTGGGAAGTTTCAACTCCTGCTTTGCTATAGAAGCTTGTATGGAGTAAGTTTGCTTCTGGTTGGGATCACACGGACTTAGTAAAATAAGCAGAAGAGAACAAAATCAATTAATACTGAAAGTTACGGCTCACCTAATGAATGGCAGTTTGTGAGCTTTACTGAATAACAGCTCTGAGGACTTTCTTATGCCCTGTAACCCATGGTAATCTTTTGTGCTCTGTTTTCTCTGCAGACGCCGGCTGATCTCTCAGCGATCTTCTCTGGAGACTCTGGAGGACATCGAGGAAAATGCCCCACTGCGGAGGTCATTTTATTTACTCTCTCTCTGGGTGCTTGTCTGTATGGGACGTGCACGGACAGACCTGCTGTCCCTGCACGTGTTGGAAAGTAGCTGGGTGTTCACCTTAAGATGTTCTTCATCGTGGGTAAAGTGAAACCTCACGCACCCTGCAAGGTGGTAGGTGACATGAATTACACGTTCCTGGGCTTTAGGTTATTAAATAAAAAGCCAGTATTTAAACAAAATGTCAGGAAATAAAAAATCAAATTTGATTAATAGAGCAGTTTAGTGGTCACTCACAGGAATGACTAGCCTCTAACGTAGTACCTTTAAACAGTAGGTACAGCTGGTTCAATAAAGTAAGCTTTTGAAGGCTAGTATTTTTATTATTTTTTTTTTATGGATTTCTATCGTTTGTTCTCTTAATGCACACACAAGCTTATTTCAGTAACCACTGCTACTGTCTTTCTGTGTTGGCTGGTAGGTCTGTGACTGCTACCTCACTAATAAATCTGTCCCCATCCTTTTTACATCAGCAGCTTCAGTGCGGTTTTATTTCTGCATCCAGGAGGCCACAGCTTCTCTGGGGACCGCAGTAATTAGTCACTAGGCAATCCTCTGGGGTGACGGAAAATGGAGCAAGTGCTTAACAGTTCAGAAGTGGGCTGATCAGTAATCTGACCAGTGCGTGGTATGCTTCCAGGTCAGCTGCTCGGCAAGGCAGCAGCTTCATTTTGGGTGTCTCTTTGTCTTGGGACCTGTAATTCAGCTGGTTTATATCGATATCTAGCCTATAGCCTCATTTATCCACATGCAGATTTGCTGTCTCTCCCCACCTCGAAGCAAAGGCTTAATAGCAGAGGCTGTACCAACTGCCTATTACTGAGGCTTGATTATTTTTACCAAGCTTACTGTTGAATGCTTACCAGCATGTTATGAAGCGTTCTCATAAATGATTCAAACATGTATAATTGGCAAAAGATACAAACAAAGCATGGTTTGCGAGGCAGTATTTTTACTTGCTAATTTGCAGAGTTATTGGTAGAACCTCTCTCTTGGTGGTGTTTTCCCGTGAAGAAGCTAACAAGGCTAATTGCAACCACAGGGTGAGAGAATCTCCAGGATTTTACCAACAGGAGGAGGCAGAAATGGCAAAGTGATGGGGTTCTCCCCCTGCTCCAGGGTGTGCCCATGCAGGGTGATGCTGTTTGGGTACAGGCAGTCCCTGGTGGCTTGGGACTAGTGGTCTGTGGTTTAAGTCCACAAAAAGGACCTCTCAGGGTTGGGAAGCTGCTGAACTCTGCCTGTGCATAGGAGAGGATGGGAAAAATAGGTTACGGAGACTAAGCACAGAAGGGCTGTGGTGGTCCTGTGCGTCGGCAGAGGATGCTTGTCCCTTAGCTTCCACAGAGGATGCAGCGGCTGCGGTCCAGCAGCCCTGTCCAGGCAGCGAGCACAGGAGTTATTATCTCTGGTGCTTGCGCGCTGTGCCTTGCAAGAAGACAGCTCTGAGATGAAACAGAGAAAGCTTTCACATGGGTTGTGGTTTCAGCTGATTAAAAAGAGCAAGGCTGGAAGGGCGGGGATATTGCTGTTTGTCTCATCTCTCCTCCCTCTGGCAATTTCTTTCTCTAACTGCAATTTAAAAAGTGTGTTCAGATATAAAATAGATTTAAGGATTACTGTTTTGAAGAATGATTGTTTTTTTTCCTGAGGTAATTTATTTTATTTTCAGTTGTTTTATATGCTGTCAGGAACGTGAAAAGTAATATTTAGTATTAAAAGCAAATAGGAATTATCCTTGCAAATGAGAGATTTTAAATCTTTCTAAAATTAAAACAAGAGAGAACTTTCCTCAATAGCTCCTTTTCAATAGCGGAGGAGGATACAAAAGTGTGGGTGTTGCTGTGAGGGGGAAAATTGCATATTTACCAGATTTTGTTTTAGTTCAATGTTTGAGGTTTTTTTTCCTCTGAAAGCTTGGGCTAAGCTGTCATGGTAGATTACAGGAAGTTTTATTTTGCTGAGATTTTTTTATGATGTGTTTTCTTGCATGAAGGGAGGGGTGGTGGTGCCTTTTCTTATTATTATTTTAAATATTTTTTTTTTATTTGAGCTGTCGCATTTCCAGACTTATTGTCTTTATTGTTCTTGCTGATTCCTAACACAGGGTGACTTGAATCATTTGTCTTGTCTTTCCTTCCTGCCTTTGTGTTGACAGCCATACAGCAGGGAACTGAGTACTTTTTTTTCTTCCCCTCTCCCCCCCCACCCCGCAACTGATTTATTTTTCAGATGTCGGACACTCTCAGGATCACCCAGACCAAAGAACTTTAAGAAGGTTCATTTTATCAAGAACATGCGGCAACACGATACCAGAAACGGCAGGTACTGTGCATCCAAGGGCTGCTTCTGCAAAGGCAATCCGTGGGGCGTGAGGGGAAGGGCAGGGTCGGCATCCCCGTGCAAGAACACAGCGTGCCATTGCCACTTGCCACGTACATAGTAATGGCCTTAAAAATAGTCTGTGAAGGTGCAGGCTGCAGTTCACGCTCCTTCCTCCAGCAAAGTATGAGTCAATGGAAGTGCTAGCCCATAGATTTTTTTTTAAGACCTGAGTCTCCTTAATACAAGTAACCTGTGTGAAAGGAAAATCCGTGGTGCTGTCGGAATAAACTAGGCGTAACCTGGTTTTGTGTCTTCGAGGGTAGTGCCAGGTGCTGTGTGTGAAAGGGGCAGGTGGCAGAACCTGCCTGCAATGAGTTTAGCGGCGGCTGAATGGTCTTCCAACATCTGTTAGCGGGTACAAAGTGCTGGCTGGTAAAGGCAGAGCTGGGGATGGCTGTGGCAAGGTGAGTGGGATCCTTGTTTCCAGGGCAGAGGCAGGCAGAGGGGCTCCCGGGGTGTGTGTGAGGGGTGCACACCCCGAGCTGGGACGTGCACTGCCCAGATGGCAGCCAGAGGCACCGGTGGAACCTGTACAGCAGTGGTTGGACAGGACTTCACTCACTGGAAAGGCACAGTGCCTGTCATCATGTTCCCATCAGCAGAATAGGTTCTTTATTGCAGTATCATTCAGCTCAGAAGTGAAACTAGCTCCTCCCTGCTTATGAAGAAGGCATCTACCCTCTCTGTTTTTTTTTACCAAGACAATTTTCCCATGTGCCTCATGATTTTATTTCCAAACCTGAATAGGTTTGAGATAGGCTACCTGAACAGGTTGCATGTAGATTAAACCCTCCCACTGGGAGTCGACCCTTGCACTTACCCTTGCACATCCCTGTTCCCATACAACTGCCACATACGTTCCTGTGGACCCATTTGTGCCACGTAGCCAGTAGCTCCCATCAGACGTGGAACCAGGTCAATAGAAATTCTGACATTACATTGAACCACAGGTTTTATGAATTGAATTCTGGTAGGTGTTCTTGGCTCAAGCTAAATTTTCCTCGCGTTTATCCTCACACGTACAATTAAATGCAGTGAAAGGTAGTAATCAACATAAATATTGCAGAAGGTGGCTCTGGGAGACGACAGCTTTTTAGAAACAGCTTTTGTAGCAAACAGGCGCACGCAGAACTGTTGACTTGACTATTGTCTGACTAGCAGCTGATTATTGTCTTTACAACAAATACATGTAGAATCAAACACTGAAAAGCAGCCCTCTAATTTTAGTCTGTTTTGTGCATAAATAGATGTACGCTCTGGGAATTTCTTACAGCAAAAAATACTTATTCATAAGGTATTATGCAAATTCCACAGAGTAATTTCTGAGATGTGTATATAAAATACATGCATAAACTTGAAAGAAATACTAACTGTGAAAAAAGTGAATAATTACTTGATTTGTAAACTCTTTTCTCCGTCTTTTGCAAAAAAAGTATTTTTAGGATATATGCAACATTTTATCTTAATTCATAGATCAGTCATTATGTCTGATAATATAACTGAATATTTTTCTGGCTAAGAAAACAGTGAGTAAGCTTCTGTTATTCAACTGGCTTCTTATCTTTATCAGCAGGCACAGTTTTCCAGAATATTTCCATAATCATAATAAAGATGAGGATGTAGAGACAATAAGAATAAGATACACAGTTTTGGAAATGCTTTTCATCCTATGGACAACGAGCCACAGCGATATTAGCTAAAAATAAAATGCAAAGTCAACACTTTGTGTCACCCCTAAGGCCAGCTAAGTCTAGCAGTAAGTAATCTGAGCACATACCCTGGTTTTCCAAGGGGTCTGGGTGCTGTTGCAGTTACTGAAGTTAATAGGCATTCTGGATGAAAAGGACCTCAGGAAAGTCAGGTGGATCTGCTTTATGTGTTCATCCTAAAACGAGTTTCTCAGTACCATAAGGCCTTTAAAGCAGGTGTCCTCCCTGGTTCCCTGTGACAGAGAGGAGCACAGATATTGCAATGGATAGAAGAGCATCCGGGGGCTCCTTCCTGTGGCTTGTGAGTGGTTGTGCAGGACACAGGCGCTGAGTTGGGCTCTCTGAGCTCTCTCTGAAGTCACTGACCCTTCTATCACAGCACGTCGGCCTTTCCCTTAACTTGAGGAACCCAGCTTTGAAAACTTCTACACAGATTATATTTTGGAGTGGTGAATTAATAGCTGGGCATTAAAATAGGTAGCACTTTCAGTAATTGTTTCTCTGGCTTGTGACTGTGAGTGTCACTGCAAAGAAAGCTGCAGTGTGGATGATAGCTCAGGGCCCCTTTCTCTGGTAGCACCCCTTATTTGTGGCGCTCAGCCTGTGGAGTGAGGTGTCCTTGTCCTGCGGCACTGAGAGCTCTTCCCCTCTTAGCCCCGGGGGCGCCACACGCTGAGCTACGATGCTCTGGGTCCAGCCTGTGGCAGCGCAGCGGCAAGGCAGGACCAGCTGTGGTTAAAATAAGAGTTCAGCTGTTCCAGCACAGAGAAAAAACAGACCTCAGCTTATCAGCCAGTCCTTGTAAAGCTTCCTGTTGATGGTTCTGTGCACTGGTTAAACCGGTTTCTTTGGATCTGTAGGATGTGGGTTATTAAAGGAGCTGGAAAATTAGGTTTCCTAGACTTTATTATCAAAGCAGTCTTTTAAAAAAGCACAAAACAAATTTCCCCATTAAAAGACAAAGACAAGTCAACCCTAACATACAAATTAGCACAGGTTGCCACCAGCGTGTGGTTTCACCCACTTTACTCAGCAGGTTTATTGGTTCCATAAACTGTGAAGCATAAGATTTCCTATCTAACAGAAACAGGCCACTGAAACAGCAACCTGAGCCAGCTGAACAAACAACTCGCGGTGAGAATGGGACAAGAGCGTTTCTAGAGTCACCCTATATAGCAGATACAAAGGCAGTAAAACAATGCTTCTCTCCCACCCCCATGCCATCGCTTTCTCAATTTTTTTGTTAGCAAACAGATCTAAGCCAAGGCCAAACACCACCCATAGGCCGTGAGAGGTCTCTTTTGCTGCTCTTTTGATTGTGGAAATGCACATTCCTGCAGTCCAAGAGGTTGACTATTTGCAGTGTACTCCCAGCTCATAATTACTCTCAACCACCTTCCAATAGCCCCAACTTGAACTTGGGAGATTCCAAAGTGATGGCTGCTACCCAGACAACATCCATGGTTTGTGTGTTCACTGTTGTGTTCAGGACAACAAAGTAGTCAAACATCATCAATCAGGTATGAGAAAAGAGGCTACAGTATTCCACGTGTATATGGTACATATGATGTATATCACATTGCCTGATTGCAGTCTTTTGGTGCAACACAATCAAACCTGGACAGATGCTAAAGAAAACAGACATTCTTCTTCTTCAAGTCAAGCAAATTCTGTTGAGAGCCTTGTGCTTAGTAAGTTTTTGTAGTTTCATAGCGTACACCTCATTAAAGAAATTGGAAGATTAGTTTTTACAGTCTCAGACAGTTGCACGTTGTCAGAGCTCTCTTGCCAGGTAATGGTTGCTCTGAACCATAGTAATTAGTACAACTTCTTGGTGAAATGTGAGAATTAGAGAGTGCAAACCTTTTCATGAAGTAATTCTAAACGTGTCTAGGTGGCCCAATGGCAGTCAGGGCACGTAAACCCACTCTGACTCAAGCTGCTTCTGATGTCAGAGTTAGCTCATTCAGAGCTGCACAGGATCATAGACACCCTTTGTTGAAGAGTTGAAATCCAGGAAAATGCTTTTCTTCCATGAACAGTAACTCGATTTTCTTGAACAGCAATGGGCTTCCACCACGCCTTCTTCTCCAAAGCATACTTTGTGAGAAGTTTCTGGACTTTCTTCTCCAGCAAACCATTGCAGGCACTCAGAATTTTTTTGTTTTCCATGCATATCATCAGACCTCTAAACAAAATGCCATTTTATCCATCCCTGATGAGCTTCTGGCCACTGCCTTCCCTTCTTCTCTTCCAGTCCAGCTCCTAAGGCCATTTTGCACCAGCCCCCTCCAGCAGCTCTGCAGATGAGGGTTTGTGGCATCCTGGCAGTGGAGGCCATGGGCTCTTCTCCTGCCCTGCCTGGGAGATCTTTACGTAAAGAGGGTCCCCTTGTTTATGGAAAGAGAAGCAATACTTGGGTCCCAAAGGAAAGACGTCTAAAAAAAAACCCACAGAGACTGGGCTGGTGCTTTTTATTTCCTTTCTGGTCTGATTCCTTCTGATACACACAGCAAGATTTCTGTGGTAACTTCCCACTGTTGTCTTGGCTTGTGAACGTGGAAGCACCAGTTTGTTTTTCTTTAAGTATTAAGAATTGTTTGGGGTTTTTTTTTTTGGGAGGTGTAGGGCGTTGGTGGAAGAGCTGTGTTTCCAGAAGCAACCAGAGGGAGTGGGGGGCATACGCTTAGTGGGTACCGTGGTTTTCCAAATTCAAAGATGCTTTCTGATGTCAGCCTCGAAACCTCTGCCAAATTCCATACATCAGCAAACAAGGCTTCCAGTGAACAAGCAAGCTGTTGTGAGTAGCAACCATTCAGCAATAAGCAGTGGCAAGCACAAAATTAATCATATGCCAGGTTTTTTTTTTGCTTGTGGATTGCTTTTCTCAAATGTGAGAAATGATTCCCTCATGCTTTATAACTTACTGCTGCACTGTGAGACCATCTTATAGGACCTGGGATATTTACCATAGGTAAAGGGTGCAATAGCATTCAGACAAACAATGAAATCATACTTTACCTGCTGCAGGAGAGCTTCCTAATGCTGTATGCATGTTTATTATTAGAAACCCCCCCCTTTATTAAAGGGTAAATACCACTTGGCTTTTAAACATGCTTTTAAGGAAGAAAATGGGATTGCTCTAACAGAATGATCCAGGAGAAGGAAAATTGATCATTCTGCATTTTTCCAAGCATTGCATGCAGCAGCTCTCTTGGGGATCTAAACCTTTTCCAAGGATGATGACTAAGCTGGTCTCTTAAGGAAATAGCGTTTTAATAACAGTGTTAGTGGTACAAGATTTATAGGTGCATATGGTGGTTTTCAGACAGTAAAGAATAAAAAAGCTTGCTAGGGTTTATTTGACCAGTGTAGGACAAAAGATGAAAAATTTGGGTGAAATCCTCACATATAGACTCGTGGCACAAAATGTCTAAAAAATCAATGTTGGAGAGCAGGCCAAGGAATTGCAATAGTCCTGACAACCAACCTAGCAGTAGGCCTTGCATTTGGACCACAACTGGAGATTTTTAGAAAGGTAAAAGATCAGTAAATTCTAACACTAATCAGACAAATTGCCATCGTTGTGTCTTAGAGGAATTTGAGGGAATGCAGCCTGTTAGCTGACTTTAGAGGGAAGAAGAGTCTTTGTAGTGTATGTTTTACATTTGTACAATTGTCAGTGTCCTGAAGGTAATAAGGAAAGAGGGTATATTTATAAACAGTTATTTATTGGCATTTTATAGCTTACATCTTGATCAAGCTTCTCTTGGCTTCTTGCCAATCTGCATCTCCCAAAACTATAATAATGTAGCTATTGGCAGTCCACGCAGTTATATGGAAAGTGTGTCTTGACACACACGTGGTGGTTTTGATGGTGGTTTTGATGTTGCTTAATGATCTGTCAGAGCTTGATGGCTAAAGGTAATAGTGTGGCTGTAAAACAGATAGGTTGCTCTGAAGTATTTGATTTAATGCCACGCAGTGATTTTGCAGATGATGCAGAGATTTGGAGGCTGGTTAAAAATACAAGGCGTTTGCTGTGAGAGTGGCCTGGATTCTGAGATAAGCTCCGTGCAGGCAGATAATGTGTCCTTTCATGTAGCCAAATCTTGAGCTACCTGCCTATAAGGAATGAAGGCAAGCCACGCTTACAGGAGGGATTCAGCCATGACAGTTAGTGACTGAGATAGACATGGTGCTGGAGGAGAAGGGGTGAGGAGCTGTGGGATCAGTCATGCCTGAGTGTGAATGCAACATCATACCCAAGAAGGCCAATGTGATTTCTGAGCACAGAGGCTGACGAGTCATCAGGGCTAGACACTGATCTTAAAGGTAAAACTTAAAGATGTGGTACGTGTATCTGCCATCAATGCAGCTGCTGAGGCCAGTGATGCTGCCCAGAGACCAAGAGGGGTGAAGGGGAAAAACTAGAGAAGACTCAAGGAGGATCCTGGAAAACAGTGAAAGGATCTGAAAGCTTATAATAGCAAACTTTGACTTCGTCCATGAATCAGGCTATTTCAGGAACAGGAAGCTGAAAATCAAAGGAGTCCTTTGGTTTGGCACAGAAAGGTCATGACCAGCAGCTGGAAATTCTTGTCCGATAAATGCAGACTCCAGGTCAGCCACAGAGTTGTGGTGTGCCTCACAGGTGGTTGTTGGTGTCTGTCACCTGGGTTGCTGCTGGATTTATCTCTGTAGTTTCAGCCATAGTGGTGAGTTGTCAGAACGGCTTCTTGCCTCTCTGGGTGGACTCCTTTCACTAGGACTGCTTTCACTAGAAAAACATCTATCCTGGATCACAAGTAATGTATTCAGGATAGTCTTCCTAGAAAGCCTGTAGAGGGGATGGGACTCCACTACTCATTCACTTTGTAATGTATGGTACAGGCTTCAGCACTTCTGTAAAGACTCAGTAGCGCAATACCCTACCAGAATACCTCCAAAAGAGGAGGGAGAAATCATCCACGATGGAAGTTTTATGATTATGAGTTCCTCAACGGTAACATCTCTTGCTTTGCTTATTGCGGTGGGATTTTTAAATTTTAGTCTTTGATTTCTTTTATTTTCTTTTGTATTTTAGAATAGTCCTTATCAGCAGCAGAAGATCCTTCTGTAGCATATTTTCAGTGCTGCCATATCGAGACTGTACCCAAGTCGGGTATGTATATTTATACATGTACTACATAGTCTTTCTGGGCCTGCATGTAGACCTGATAATGGACAACAGCATGATGGAGGCTAATGCTTTTACATATCTGCTCTGAGAAGAAATAAATGCACTTAGATATATTTGCCTTGTGGAACATTACCAGGTTAAAACTACAGCTCTCAGTCCCCAGTTTATTTATATGTGTTGTGGTATCTTTGATTATTAAACTGGAGAAAACTACCCCCCTGAAATCAATGTTCTTGAAAAATGCACTGTTTTTATTGTTTCTTCTGACTTCACTCATCTTTGACAAAATAAATACTTTAGACAACACAACTTTTATTTTATAAGTGGTTTTAGCTTTCTCATTCTCCCACACAAACATGGTGCTGTATTTAGATTTCCAGAACTACAGAGAAATAGTTGGATTTAAACATAATACCTTTCATTGTATATTTAGCCATTGGTCAGATCATTCAGTCAGTGAAAACAGATTATTTTGGCCGTAATACCATACAGGTTCTTAGCTGCTGTAAGCAATGTCCGTGGAGCTGCCTTGCATCCTTCGATGTGCTGAGACAATAAACCTCTGATAGAAAAGTTTATTTGGATTGAAGCAGTTCACCAAAGACTGAGAAGGCTTTTTTGGCACTTCCACCGAAACTGCAGAAGTGGAAGAAACTGGATTTGGCAAGGAGACGTTGGCTGGCAGGCTCTGGGGCACGGCTTTGCTGGCTGCCTTCAGAGGCGTAGCACGGGCTGGGGAGGGCAGAGCTGGTCGGCAGAAGGAGTAAAGCGTGGCCACTGTGGCCACTCGCCAGCGAGCTGAGAGTTACCCGTAGCTGGGGTTGGCTCAGCACCGGCAGGGCACAAAATCTGCGGGAAATATTCAGCTGATACACTGAGGTGGGTTTAAGAGACTCATAAATTGTCTAGAGTCAGAATTATCCAGTGCATAAAGGATAGATTTGGCTCGTATTTTTCAGCCATCTTTTAATTCTGGAGAATGATTTGCCACAAACTGCTTGTGCATCAGTAATTCAAAACAAAGGGAGTTCATTTTTAATGTAGGAAGGAAAGGAGGCACCTTTATAGGAGAGCTGACTTGATCTCCTGTCTTTTACAGTAATTTTTTTTCCTTAATTAAACTGGGATGACACATCAGGCAAATTCTTGACGGACTGGCAGCTTTGTTCGCTCTTCTTGTATACACTGTCATTCATTGATGGTCATTCCCTGTGGAAATTGCCTCTTTATTCAAAACTGAATGTATTTTGAAATGCTGATGGCTGGTTATACCTTCTAAATTACAGCAGCAACGAGCCCAGCTGCAAACTTAAATATTATTTCAGCATGCAATGTCTTGTGCTTGCGCAGCAAGAAGGGATGAGAAGGTAGCAAGTGCCAGTACAAAACAGTCCAGCCCTGTTCATTTTGCTAAAAAGCTGAGATTTTTAAAAAATGCCCTCTGTCTTTCCTCCAGAGCATCAGAGGAAGAGAGAAACAATTCAATGGCACCTCCTTCCAGGAACAGCTGGTGCAAAGAACAGATGAGGCAGTATGGCATAAACTGTAGGCACTCTGTTCAGGCTGCACTGTGCTTGCTTACTTCGTTGCACATTTTGGATGTGTGGTAGGAGGGGGGAGAGGCACCTGAAGTACTGTAGTGACAGCATCCTTTAGCTTTGCTTTCTCTGAATCTCTGGATTGCTGATGTCTGTCCCCGGGCAAAATGTCCTACCTGATTTACGTTCTGCAAACATTACTGAATAGTTTAGGAAAATAAACAAATTGTTGCAGGGAACCTTGAGCATGTCTACAATTAGACTGGAGTACGCCCTGGCAGGAACTGGGTGGACATGGATGCAGAGGGGACTATTCCATGTGAGAGAAGCACACAGTGGAGCTGCTGCTGCTTCTCCACCTCTGCTCCGACTCACGGCCACTGCGGCCAGTGGGGAAATCTCCAGGCACAGCTGTGTTTTGGGGAGGCTGCCAGCCCCCGGCATATTGTGGGCAGCACAGAAGAGCTCTACTGTATCGGTGCTGGCAGCTAAGCTGTGCTAGAAATGATCTGAAAGGCAGTTCCTGCAGACACAGCAAAACTCTGCGTGCTTCGCCAGGGTGGATGGGGCAGCATCGCCTCTTACCAACGAGGTGCAAGCAGCGTACTCTCAGCTGTGGCCCTTGCTTGCCCACTCTCCGTACTGAGGTCAAGCTACGAAGCAAGAACCCTCCTCAAGCCCCCAAACTGTGTTTTCAAGTGGTTGTACTAATAGAAATGGAGGTCTGGGGGGTGCAGGGAGGAGAGCCATGGAAGAACATGAGAGGATGAAGTTTGAGCTGTCCTCTGGAATGTGTTTCCCAAATCCTCCTTCCCGGCAGCCAGAGTGTGGCTGGCAGCTGGCTTTTGAAGGGAAACATATTCCAGAGTGGTGCAGGGGCTGCCGGGGATGAATGGTAGGTTTTTCTACCTGCGGTTTCAGAAGCCGGATCTGGTGGTCCTTGCTGGGGCTGAGAAGGAAGGACACCACCATGTGCCAGGGGAATTACTTTCTCTAGTTTTCCCTGTTACGTTGAAGAGAAGCGAAAACTACGAAGCAGAGCGACATAGTGGGGAGAAAAAAGTTGTGAACAGAAGTAATCACTAGAATTTTCTGTTCTCAAAATTTTGTCCGTACCTTGTATCTGATGGAAACCTGATGGTTTAGCTTATAGTGCTTTTGTGCAAGGGAAGAGGGGAGAATTAAAACTAAATTGGCAAAGGTTTTGAGATGTGTTATCTCCTGCTGGAGTCACTGAGAGGCAGGTACTTTTGTGGATCTGGGCCATAAATTCTCCTTTCCAGCTCTGGCTACATCAAGATTGCTGGCATCTTTGCCGGTGGTGTGAAGACAGGCACAGCTTCACCTGTTTCCATGGCCAAGGGCAGGGTAACAGACAGGACCAGAGCTTGCTTTTTTCCCCCCATCTAGAGCAGCAGAGCAGCTGTGAGAGCAGACGTAGCCAGGCGAAAGCCATGTAAGGATGGCTTTTCTGCAAGTCAGGAGCTGGAAGAGGCGCTGAGCATCTTGCCTGCTGGCTTCCCTTGGCCCCCAGCATCCTGCGGTGTTACAGCCCAAAGTCATCAGACCCTATGCAGGGTTTGGTGGTGGCTAAAGGCAGTGATGGGAGCATTGCCCTGTACTGAGACCACTGTAACAGAATTACTGCCTCTGATATTAAGTTAACAGACACACACACAAGCTCTCGTCATCATTACAGGCTGATCTGCAGAGTTAGGTAGCACCTACAGGATCCAGCAACACTGATAATGTTGTGTGAATGCTTGGCTTTGATTATGTTTTTATGAAATACAAAGTCATTGTGTGATGCAAAGGTTAGAGGCCTGGCAGTTCCAAGTGCTAGTAGTGGTACTGCAGGATCGCTTGTGCAGTTGCTACTCTTTTCTTTTTCTTTCTTTCTATTGTATTGGAAATCTTCATGGCTAAAGGGTGTTCATGATCTGAGTAATCCACTTCTCATTAGTATTTTGAAATGCCTAAGCATTTTCAAAACAAGCAATGACAATGTATGTCTGTCACTCTTAGAGGTGTCATAAAGGAGGAAGAAGGTACCGTATTGTCTTTCCCCCCAGGAAAAGAAGGGTCAGTCAGCTGGGTTTATAGTTGTGTTGTGGTGTTTTTTTTTCCTTTGGCACACATCATTATGGTTCATAATTTAAAACCATGTTTTTGAAAAGGTACTTTTTAAGCTTGTTTTCGTTAATGACAAAAACATTCACAAATTTAAATCATACCTATTCTGATGATATTTCATTTTGTGATGTTGTAAGAACCTTTTAAGAGCTTCCAAGTTCCTGTGAAGTCCTGCCCAGAAGATGAATCTAGAGGACCCTGGGGAGAAGGAGAGCTGGCGGTGTCACACGGATGTGCCACTGCAACACGGCTAGTCTTAGGTTTGACTCTCAGCTGCTGGGCTGGCAGTGACTGACTGCCACTGGGGCTGGAGGTGATGAGCTACAGGACAGAAAGCCCAGAGCATCAGATAGTGCATGTCCTTATAAAACCGGCCAGTTCATCTCATCTTTTATTCTTCATGGCATTGAATTAATTAAGTGGTTAGAAGCTTACCTGCAGCAGAAATAGCTGCTGCATATTGCTGTCTTGACAAGAATATAGGTATTCATCTGACTAAACTTGCCTCCAGTTAAGGGAAATAATGCAATATGAATAATCAAATAGATTGAAGCCCAGGAAACAGACCATTTTTCTGAAACAAAGCAGCAAGTCGTTAGATAAAATGAATTTGTGTCCTTCTTAGAAAAGCTACAAACCAGCTTCATCCAGTTTCTAAAGATGAAACACTGCTGAATTTAACTTCCAATTTAACTAAACGCTGGCCAGAACACTAGTAAGTTCAATGATGCTGAGAGCAAGAGGTTTTCAGTACCATCAACCCAAATAACATGTAGCCACAACGATCAACGAGTCCATAGGCCCAGCATTCCCAACGGCCTTCGTTACCTAAACTCTGGTATCTTTGTTCGTCTTCAGTGTTTAAACTGGGTAAGAAGGTCATTTGTGAAACGAGGCAAAAAGAAGCATTTAGGTGAGATTGTCTTGCACACTGCACCCCTGCTGTCAGTTATTTGGCAGGTCAGGTAACAAGCAATGCAGTGAGTGTGGAAAACAGGGGAATACTTACAGGAGATATGAGAACGTCTAAATTGCCCTAAGGACAGTAGCAGTAAGCACACAGCAAAGCAGGATGCTCTGTTATATTCTTCAGATTTGTTACCAAGTTCACTGAATTTCACTGAATTTTTTTAGAATTGGAAGGGACCATATAGATCATCTAGTCCAACTGCCCTGCTGAAGCAGGATTGCTTAGAGAATGCTACTCAGGACTGCATCCAGG
>KZ507290.1:55068-83578 GCA_002844005.1 Limosa lapponica baueri
GCGTCTTGACTTTGAGTGACCCTGCTGTAACAACATCCCTGCGATATCCATCTATCCGCGCCCAAGGGATGCGCTTGGAAATTGGTTTGGGTACTTAACTACAATTTCAGTGTATTGGTTTAATGATGTCAAAATAAATTGGCATCTCTACACGGCTCATAAAAAAGCACGTCGCAAAATTCTGCAGTGCTCTTACAGCGGGCTGACCGTCAGCCTGCGTTTGCCAGGTACCGCTGTCGAGCACAGCCAGGCTGCGTTATTAAATACTAGTCCTCCAATGTGATTTTAAAATTAGAACTGCTTGCTACCCTGGCCGCTTAGTCTAACAAAAGCCCTGCATGATGATGTAGCGCATTCGGTCTCTCGCTCCCCCGTTCTGTCTTTCACAAGGAGCATGAAGGTCAGGAATACTCCGCTACAGCCAGTGTCCTTCGGTGCCGTCACCCTGTTCTTCAAGCCGCTTCCGTAGCTGTAAATTAAGCATCTCCAGACTGCTTTTTAATCAGCTGCTGACCTTGTACCCAAACGTCTCAGGGAGCAGAGGATCACAGGGGTGCAATATATATTCCGATTTAAGCCCTGTGCTCTCTGCATTTGATGCTATATTTGGCTGAGACTCCAATAAACAGCTATTTTGTAGCAATGATACGCTGCATTAATTGAGAATGATTTCAGTGTGTTAACCGAATAAAATAAACTGGCGTCCTTCCATGTGCTTTAATTCAAAGAGGCAGCTTTGAGATTATTTGCTTTGTGAAATTCAAAGTCTTTCAGTTTAAGATACTTGAATGTTAATAACTTTCTAACAACAGGAACATCTTCTTTTAGTCTTCCTTTTCCTTTTTTTTTTTGTTTGGAGATTTTTTTAATTATAAATAAGGTATCACTTGCATTTTCCATCACCATTTTAAGCCTCTGCTCTATCAGGATTTCCCGTATGTATGCATCTTCAGCTTGCATACTTCAGTAAGTGTATGGGTTAGGTTACTGCCAGTTCATAGCTACATAGCTGGTCACCTATGGAGCACGTTAAGGTAGCCAGGCAGTGCAGAGTCATGGACTTCTTTTCATTTCTTATCTGGTTGAGAACTTACCATTGATCTACTGAAATTCTGTGAAAGAGATCAGTCTTCTTTCTGCTCTCTGTGAAGTAGATTTATCAGGGATACACAGTAATGACAGCTGAAGAGAGCCTATATATATCTTTCATGTTATTCACCTATTTTATTCTGATTTTATCCTTCTTAAGCGGGACATAGAGGCATCCAAGGCTAGATCATCTTTTGCTGGTAGCGTGCCAAAGTAGGATTTATTTTCAATAATATTTCATCTTGCCAGTCTTTCCAACCATTTCAGGCATCCTCCCTCCTCCCATATTTATGAAACTATATATACAGCTTTCCAGTGAGAAAGCAGCTGCTTGAAAACGCTTGTGAATAACACACAAGCTAACCTCCAAGTTCAAAACTGCCAGCCATGCAGAAAGTGTGCAGAGGACAGATTTCGGCCCAAGCATTCATCATGGTGTCCAGGCATCTGTCAGCTACCATATATCAAGGCTTTCATTTGTCTTGTGCAACTTCCATCGCCAAACTAAGATATACATAACACAGATTTGTATACAGAGGACGTGAACAGAGCTCACGAAGGAGTATTGCTGAATACTGAAGTGAAATGTGTTTTGTGCAAATAAGCTGTGAGAAACAAGACAGACATTTCTGGATGACAGAAGGTACTAACATTCGAGATTAGAGTATGAGAGAGACTGTTTGGTAGTTCCCAGTGCCTTGCTCGTGTGTCTGACAGCTCTGGGAGTGCAGAGTGCCTGCCTGCTAGGGAGTAACATTATGTATTAGAAAGCACATTTGGATAGAAAAAAGCTGTGCTCCTTTTAGGTAAATATTTGCAAACCCTTCATAAAATTTGGGACGTCACTGCTGAACCATGCTTCTACATGGGCAATACCAGAATTGTTCCAGATAGATAGACAAAAATCGATGCTGTTTACAAACAGCTGGCTGAACATGAGCCACCAGTGTGCCCAGGTGGCCAAGAAGGCCAACAGTGTCCTGGCCTGTATGAGGAACAGCGTGGTGAGTAGGACTCTGGAGTGATCGTCCCCCTGTACTCGGCACTGGTGAGGCCCCACCTCAAGTGCTGTGTCCAGTTTTGGGCCCCCTACCACAAAAAAGACATTGAGGTGCTGGAGTGGGTCCAGAGAAGGGCAACGAAGCTGGTGAGGGGTCTGGAGAGTAAGTCTTATGAGGAGAGGCTGAGGGAGCTGGGGTTGTTCAGCCTGGAGAAAAGGAGGCTGAGGGGAGACCTTATCGCTCTCTACAACTGCCTGAATGGAGGTTGTAGAGAGGTGGGGGTCGTTCTCTTCTCCCAAGTAACGAGCAATAGGTCAAGAGGAAGTGGCCTCAAGTTGCACCAGGGGAGGTTTAGATTGGATATTAGGACAAATTTCTTCACCAAAACAGTTGTCAAGCATTGGAAGAGGCTGCCCAGGGAAAGTAGTTGAGTCACCATCCTTGGAGATGACGTGTAGATGTGGTGCTTAGGGACATGGTTCAGTGGTGGACTTGGCAGTGCTAGGTTAATGGTTGAACTTAGTGATCTTAAAGATCTGTTCCAACCAAAACAATTCTATGACTCTATGTCTTCTCCTCAATATGGCCACTTTGGGACTTGCAGGCAGCTCAAGCGCAATGAAATAGCTTAAAACAGAGAAGAGAATCACAAACACTGAGCAGAGAGCAGGCGGTGAAGAATGACATTAGGTCAGAGCCCTCACATGTCAGATCCCAGCTGGTCCTTGGGGGTCACTGGGCCACCTCAGAGGTTTCCTCCGCTCCATCCCTCATGGGCAGAGGCACCGTGGGGTACAGGAGGTGCCCCAGGCTGAACGGGGTCGGGGACTGGGGTGTCCCTGGAGTCTTGTGGGTGCTGAGTGCCAGCCACGGTGTGAGAGCGAGAGACGTGCTCGGGTGCCTGGTCGGAAACAGTTAGAAGGGGTAACTGATGCAGTCACTCAACAGACACTAATTCTGCATTGCTTTTAAATTACCTATCAACAGATTTCTTATTTTTTTTTAATTTCTTCTTTTGCTGCCTGCCTCTCCGGTGGGCAGGGTCCCACGTGCACACATTTCTATAGGCACCAACTGGGCAAACAGCATCCCACTGTTCAAAATTGGGCTTCTGCAGCAGCAATGGGGAAAAAAAAAATCAAGGGGAAAAAAATAAAGTTGCACAATTCCTTTTCTTGAGAATAAGGGCAGTTAGCTGAGCTCTCCAGCGTGGCACTGACAAGATGAGACAGCTGCCTTGGAGCCAGTGTGTTCAAACATGCTGCCGTTATCCTGTTACATGAATCAAAACCAGCACACACCAGCTTTCATCTGGATTTCATTATTGTGATTTATATCATAAGGACTGTTGTCTTGCAGGAAGCAGGAGTATACGGAGTTGGGAGGGGGGAAGTGGGGGCAGATTCTTATCAACAGGACAAAATTGACAAATCTCTCTGTTTAAAAATAGCCGTACCTCCTTACCGGTTTCAGTTTTAAGCAGTCTGCTTATTCTCAAGCCTCTTGAGTGCTTTGCTTTAAATAAAAGTTTAAAAAAGCAAGCTTCTCTCCTTCTAAAGAGAATTTAGCTGAATTCTGGCAAATCTTCCGTGGGCTGGAGGAGTCCCAGGTAAAACATGCTGTGGGGAAAGGTGCACCCCGGGGTGGGGGGAATGCTGTTGTGTGGCAGAGATCGGGGCTAATTTCTGGCATAATTTCTGGGCAGCTGAGACTGGAGGATGGCCCGGCCCTCCCTCCGCTGCCAAGTGGTTTCTATCGGGCAGGCGAGGTTCCTGCGTGATTGCGTCCTTCTCTGCGCGAGGGAAGATGATTACCTGGAGAGAGCCGAAGGCAAGTCTGCCAGAAAAGCCCATGATCACTTTGAGGGAGATAATTAAGATAAAACTAAGGAGCTCCGTGGTGATGGAGAGCAAACAACGGGCAGTTAGGCTTGCAGTGAAGCATGAAATAAGGTGTCATGTAGCTTTGCACAGTAGGACCCAGCTCACTCTTTCTAGGATTGCCCAAGACAACCAAAAAATGCTGGTAATACCTAAAATAATCTTTGGATTTAATAGCAGGTAACCTTTATGTGCTCAGTGTCTCTTTACTCTGTAAGTGATAGCAGCATCAACCGATGCTTCATTTGCTTTGAGTAGCAGATGGCACTAGTCTCAGTTACGTTATGTGGCTTGTTTCAATGGTCCTCTTATAACAGTACTAAGAGGAACCTTCTTAAAAACATGTAAAACTCCCAGCATATCTGTGTGTCAGAAGCACCCAACCTGCTGCTGATCCTCTGCCAAGAAAACCAAGGAGCAGGCAGGCAGGCAGTGACCTCCCAGGGAAAGGAAGGAGAGGAGTAATTGGTAAGATCTTCATTCTTCTGCTTCGGAGGGCTGAGCCCTGCCAGGTGAGATGAAGCACAGGAGAAGCTGTCTGTGACAAAGAGCCACGGGCACATGCGTTATGTCCTTCCAACCTCAGCAAGATTAAAACCAGGCAGACCCACGCCTTCACTTGAAGCCTTTTCCTTCCAACCCTGGGTAGGGCAAGGTTTCTCCTCCCTGCCTTTTCCTCACTTCCTTGTATTCAGGCGTGGTAGAACGTTGCCTGCCTCAGTGTCAAGACAGCGAATGAGTTTTTAACCCGAGTAGTGGTGCAATGTCTGCCCGGACCTGCGCTCGAGCTCCTCCGTACGCATGCAGGGCGGCAGGGGTGGCTGAAGAGGGTTGGTGTGGCTTTCTCCCTTTTGATGATTTCTTATAACTGGGAGCTTTCTGCAATAGGGATGAGTTTCCTTAATAAATTATCCCCTTTACTGAGTAAAATTTGGACTGGTGCCTAACAGGTTAACTGTGTTGGAGGGGGCTCACGAGCATTTATACTTAGGGAAACAGGCAAGCAACTGTTCTGCGTGATGTGCCCAGCAGAATTACCTGCCAGGACGTAGCGGGGAGCAATTTATCTGGGCAGATAATGCTTCTCACATTGCAAATCAGATAGCAGAATGGCCCACATTTTAAAATGTGTGTATGACTGTAACAACACCCCATGGCAAGAAGTTGTTTTTTTTTCCTCTGTATTACAGTATGTTTACCTCAAATACTGCTGTGTGCTGTTCAGGGAAACAAATGCTCTGCTTTCTTTTAAAATCCTATAATTATCCATTACGTCAGTACCGTATCTCCTAAATGAAGTGCAGGAAAAGTTAGGTGTGTTTTGCTCCCCTTCATGCTCATTTCGGCTCCAGACAAGAACATGATCAGATAGCAAGAGTTGTCCAATTGCTCTCTAGAGCCATTACACTCTCTCCTCCCCAAGCCCTTCCATATACCGTTTTAATTATTGAAAAAAAGCCTGCAAGCATATGCAGTCAGTCTTTTTGGTTAATTTAGATTCCCGTGAGGATATAAATACAGCGAGGCTACATCTTCTATAAAGGCATATCATGCGCCAAGTGTTCTGCATGCCTCTTTCCACGTCTTGTTTAGCGTTAACAGCCCTTTGCTATAATATAGGTTAATCAGAAACAGAAATTAGAAGGGAAAAATTGTTTTATTGGGAGCAGAAGGCACTGCACTGCAGACTGCTGCTCTCCCACTGCCCATGCTTGGAGCTGGGTGCTTGGTGGACCAGTCCCTTGGCTGCCCAAGCTGGGGCTTTTCCCTACTTCTCTCTGAGAGGCAGAAGAGCCAAAGCCAGGAAGAGAATTGACACATCTCCAAAATGAGGGTTGGTTTGTTGTTCAGCTGGTGGATTTTTTGGCCAGGTGAGTGGTCACAAAGGATTTGGGTAAAATGCTTCCTGAAAGAAGACTGAAGGAACAGGAGAAGTGCTACACAACCCTAGATGCAAGCGCTGGCATTGCAGGACTGGCTGGGAGGACCCTCTGCTACTTGGGGAAACTCTTTAGGTTGTGGCAAAAAGAAATGGCAAGCTCAATGTAAAGGAAGTAGACCGTACACTTTGAATGTTGTGGACTTTTTTTTTTTTGTGGACTCAATATTCTTTTATTTTATTTTATTTTATTTTTTATTATTTTTATTATTTTATTTTTTTTTATTATTTTTTTTATTGTGGACTCAATATTCTTGTCCACTTACTGCCTAACTTATGACAGCATTACTGTCTTGCACTCTACTAAATGACCTGCTGTGTAGGCTAATTACCTGTTTTATCACAAATGTATGCTGTGGCAGCTAAGAACTTGTACCAGCGTTTCCTTTGGGGAATCAATTTGAGAGAGAAACTCACAACATGTCGCAGAACCGCATGGAGATAGGCACACAAAATCGGGTCATCAAATCAGTTATTGTGATGTGTTTTTTCGTTTAATGAGACTTCTCAGCTAGGTTTTATCTAACCACATTTAGTTTTAACTCACTTTTAGCAATACTTGGAGGATCCTAATAAGGTCTGTGTTGTTCAGGGCATGTGCTAAACAGTCATCTCAGATTTCAGGTGACTTGTTCTGAGGGAGCAGTCACAAACAAATTGTTGCCTTAATTCAGACTGGATTTTCCCCTCTCCTGAAAGCGTTGGGACTGACTGGCATTTGTTTGGTTTTCCTTGCTTTTGGAAATTGAGTGATCTTGTTTGTTACAAACTAAAAGAGAAATTCTCTCTTGACCGTGTGTTACAGACAACAGTCATAGACTACGTGAAGCCATCAGATCTCAAGAAGGACATGAATGAGACGTTTAAGGAGAAGTTCCCTCACATCAAGTTAACCCTCAGTAAAATAAGAAGGTACGTTGCGAAGCTTGGTAAGGCTGCAACATGATGCAGCTGTCTCACGTTTCGGTGCAATTGCTGCTGTACATGAGGGGAGGCACCGCACTGATTGATCTTCCAGGAGCAGTGACCGGCAGAGGTGCAGCATAAGTCAGAGGATTGCTTTGATTAGTGGGCTGAGTAAACCAGAGAGGGGAATGTACAAACACAGCCCGGTCAGGTGTCAAATGCGGCATCTAATGGGATGGGGATGCGATCTGGGCATGCACTATACTAAAATAGCCAGAAAAATAACACAACAGAATCTTTAAGCTCATGGCACTTAGGAAATTAAAATGATGACTTTTGTGCCTTGTCCAGGGAGCATGGCCAGAAGGAAAACAAGCGGTCAGCTTCACAGCAAAGTTGTAGTATTTCATCACTCTTTCCAGTGCAGCAGGCTATATTGCTTCACTGAAGTGATGATAATTTCATTTGACTGAAGTGGCCAGAAGGCTACCGAGGCGTGTTGCTCTGTATCCAGACAATAACTGCAGTACGTGGAAAGACTGTCGGTTTGGATTTGACCAACCGTAACCAGCAGCAAAGTTGCATATAGAACACGAACAATCAAGCTGTTGTTACTAAATAAAGTGTATGCACCTTGAGACCTCTGATGAAATATTGTTACTAAAAACGTCAAAGATTTTCAGTTGCTTTTATAGTTTGACACAACTATCTACTGGGGGCAGTGAGGGGAAAGAGTGAGGTCAAAATGTGCCATGAAATCTGTCCCCAAAACAGAGCAAGTAACGTAATGTAATTAACATAAATTATGTTTTCCTTTTCCCTCCATTTGATCCAATCTCTGAAAGGATGCCTCTTAGGGTGAAATGAGAAATGCAGTTCACAGCATACTTGTCTGCTCTCTTTACTCAGCTTGAAGAGAGAAATGCGCAAGCTTGCTCAAGAAGAATGTGGTTTTGAAGAGCCTACAGTGGCCATGGCCTTTGTCTACTTTGAGAAGCTCGCTCTCAAGGGGAAGCTGAACAAGCAGAATAGAAAGCTTTGTGCTGGAGCCTGTGTTCTTTTAGCTGCCAAAATTGGCAGTGACCTCAGAAAACATGAAGTCAAGCATCTTATAGATGTACGTATCCATACGTTTCCAGTGTTCCTTCTACATGAAGTGCCAGTGTGTGGTGTGATCTATGCAAGGCTGCTTGTTAGTAGTCACCCTCTCATGTAGGTTTCCAGCTGTACAGCCAGCTAAATGCCTTTTTTTTTTGTTATACATTTATGTGGAAGTATTAGTGATCAATGTCAAGCTCATTTGGAGCGATTGAAGACCCTGGTGTCAGACACTGTGAGGTCTGAGAGGTATCTGACCACAATTCTGTCAATACAAGTCAAAAGTTAAACCTCAGGAAATTCATTTTGCTTTTTATTATGTTTTCAAGAGTGTCAGTAAGGGTTCTCCTTGGAGAGGTAAATGCAGATACTAATTTCAGAGGGAGTCTAATAGACTACCAAGTTTGTACTTCTTTCATCAAGTTAAGCTTTTGGGCAAGAAAACCTGAAGGGGTGTTCCCATTAGAACACCTCAGCCCAGCTGGGTTTTTTTTTTGGTAGAGTAAGGTGTTTGGTCTTCCACTCACTCCATATGAGTTAACAGAAGGGAGTGTTATTCCGTAATCCGTTTGCAAGCACCGAGTTACCAATCTGATTTAAGGCTACAGAAAGTTAGGGCAGGTGGCCGGGTACTTGGCTACAACAGCTCACATAGTTCAAGAGATGTGGAAACTTGGTTGGGGGGCAGAACTGGACTCATGCCCTTCTGCCGCCGTCACAGAGCTGGGTGGACAGTCAGTTTGTTATAGAGCCCTCCGAATAACCAGAAAAAAAAATCAACCCAGTGGGAGTTGGAAGATCTGGCCTCTCTTGCTACCGGAAAAAATTGGTCCATCCTTAAGACACGTTGAAATTTTCTGTAGACCCTCTTGTGGGCAGAGAAGGATGGGGAAGGAAATCTCGCTGAACAGCTGGTTGCCTACTCGTAGCGTCCAAATCCAGTGAAAACAGCAGAGCAGATGGGAGGTTTAGTACATTACAGCAGAAAGCCAACTACGAAACCCATCTCATCCCCCTTGAGGATAGTAATTTCTATTACTCACTGTTCTTATGGTCGTTGCAGATGACACCTTCTGCCTCTGAGGTATTAAGATCAAATGTATCTAATTGTAGCAGAAATAATTTCCCCAATAGGGGTTTGTAACACAGTCTAAGGCTGAAAGGAAAATTAGTGATTTCAAGCAGCGCAGGAAGTTTGTGGGCAGTTACGAGATGCATGTCTCCCATTAACACCGGTGATTTTGGTGTTTGCTTGAAGCCAGGATTTTTCCCTTCCTGTGGTGGTAATCTCTATGATCATTAGAAGATATATCTGCCGGAGGTGGAATGAGTGAAACGACAAACATGTCAGAAATAGCATGGCTGGCTGGGCTTTGTAAGTTCACCTTCACAGCAGGGAATCGGTACATCCAGTTCATCCTGCTCTCATTTTCTAAACCTAGAGCCGTGCAAGTCCAGCAGGGCAGAGGTTTAATGACAGCAGCACGTGTGTCTTGAATAACGTCATCTGTAAGAAAGCACTAGAAAGTCAAATCCTCATTCGCAAAGACTTCTTTTTTTATTTTATTTTATTTTTTCTTCCCTCGGCTGTCGTTGCAGAAACTGGAAGAGAAGTTCCGGCTGAACAGGCGAGAGCTGATCGCCTTCGAGTTCCCGGTGCTGGTGGCCTTGGAGTTTGCTCTCCACCTTCCCGAGCACGAGGTGATGCCGCACTACAGACGCTTGGTGCAGAACTCCTAGCGCTGGCTGCCCTGCGGGGAAGGGGCTCCCGACTGTTCCCACTTGGCTCTCCTGAGCCGCAGTTACTACTGGAAATGCAAAGTCAGACTCCTAACACTTCGCTCGCTCTCTCCCCAGTACAGTTTTTCCGGCAACCTATAGGAAACACCGCATCGACGTAAGACTCTCAGCTTTGACAAATTTACGTATCGTTACTTTCTCAAAGCAGGTGAGGACTGAGCTGTTGGTAAATGGTTAACGCGCTGAAACTGGGTGGCGACTGACCCTACCTGTGGGGACTACAGCTAGAAAAGCAGGCAGAAATTTGAAGGGCAGCCTCCATGACCACCCCTCTCTCTCCATCACACAAACCCTGGAAGCCCACGTGAGTGCATTCTCATAGTGCTTTTTCTACAGACCTGCTGCAACTTCCAAGAGGACTTCTTAACGTGAAAAAGCTTTTAAAGAGGATATCTTCACTGTGTCAAAAAGAATGTGCCAATCTATTTTTGTATCAGCAATTGAAAGTGCACTTTTTCCTGTGGGGTGTTTGTGTGTGTAGCCGTGTGTGTGTGCGTGTGCGGCACCGAACTGATCTCAGTGCAGGGTGAGTGGTTGGCTTAGCTGTTTCCGAGTGTATCAGTTACCGATGGCCAAGATCAAGGTGACCTTACGTGTTTACTTCTTGAAAAACATAACTACTGGAAAAGTGGTAAATGGGATCATTTCTGGACACTTGGTTTTTTTTATTCTCTGATCTTTCCAACATTGTACCTTTGAAAGGATTACACTACTACTACTACTACAAGAGAAGGATCAGCAACTGACCTGGAGTTTTCAGTCATGTTTGTGATAAAGATGAAAGCATTAGTATGAGATTTCCATGTCATGTTTTTAAAAAATATCTTGTGTTAAGCCACATGCATATTTTTAACCTTCGCACTTTTCCCACTGTGGAGATGGTTAGACTTGCACTCTGTAGTGTTGTATTTCTGTGCTCTATGTTAGAGTGCGTAATAAGCACATTTATTGTGCTGTATCTTAAAACAGTGTTTTATTAAAAAAAAAAAAGAGTAGGGCTCAGCAGTGTAACAGGTGTCTTAAGGCTCCAACAGCAGGGGCGTCAGCTCTCATTAAAGTTTTTTCAGTTTTTAACTAGAATTGACTGTGCAAAACCTAAAATCAGTGCCCATTGAAGTTAAAGGTCCAGTTCCTTTAGACATTTCAGTACTGGAGTCTTACAGTAAAACTTCTCACAGCTTCCCTGGTTCTGACTGGACACCCAGAAAGCCGGAAGGTTTCACCCAAGCTCCCTGATGCTACATCCACACTAAGCTAGCGCCATGCTTACGGACATCGTTCAGTTGTTGTTACCCTGTGAGGTTACACCCCTGTCCAATCTTCTCCTGTGCTGGTTCACTTAGCAAGCCTTGCCCTCGGCATGCCCCACACGGATCCAGTAAAGTCAAATACTTTCAGTTACGGTATTTCTAAAAATAATAATAATAAAAAAATAAAATCTCAAGCATGAGATTTTAGCTGAAGCCTTACCTCTCTTAAGTTTGGGAGTGCTTGCTCAGAGTAAGGAAGGGGCTTGTGAGCAGAACGTAGAGAAGTGGGACATAGCAGAGGATGTAAACACACTAATGCTTACTTTCTTTCGCTCTTACTTTAATCAGTTTTATTATTTCCTTCAGTTAGGCCAGGAAACATCCAGTTTCTTTACCAGCTTTGACTCCTTTAAATTCTAGCATGAAAAACGCCTGCGTGTGATTGCTCTATAGGATCTGGAAAGGTTACACATGTCAGGACAAAGGGGAACTTGTTTGATGCTGTTGCTCTCCCTCCATTTTAAGGGGGAGGGTGACTGTGCTAGCTTACAGTTATTATTAATAGTTATCTAATAACTGATTAGATACATTCCAACGGGATTGGGGAGGAGGGGGTACAGAGAAAAGCATGCACTTACCTCCCTGGTGCAACGCCCCGTGTCTCTGCAACCCACGTGTCACTTGGCCGGCTGCAGAATGAGGGGAGGGTGGCCCTCCCCGGCGCTTCTGCTCCCTCTTCCTCCTCCTCCCGGCCCCCACGCAGCCAAGGAACACAGGAGCCAAGAGCCTGGAGCACGCCTAACGCCTACAGCTGCCCTGCCGGTTTATTCAACCCAAAAAGGCAGTGTAGGGTTGACCTAGAAGCCAAAATGGTCTGCAGGTCTGCCAGGAGGGCTTCAATCTTTGGCTGCATCCCCTCCCACCGAAATCGTGTATATACGTTCAAGATTTGCTTCTGATTGCAGAGATCTGTCTCTAATGGCGACCACTCAAGGCTAAGCAGAAGCTTTACCATTCCGTAAAGGCTTCTACCTTTTGCTTTTGAGTCTGATTTTTTTTTTTTTAATGTTGCTTTATAGTATTGCAGGGAAAAAGCAAATTGTGATTGCAAGATGCAGACTAAAGAATGACAGTCTTACAGTAGTCTTTAGAGACGCTATTGAATCACGCTGTCACATCTTTTGTCTTCTGTGCTGCTACCCAACCCTCATCTACAGTTTACACAGATTTCTGGGATGAAATCTGATTGCTGGAGACTTTCTGCTTTTTGTTGTTGTTCTCGTCGTTGTTGTTTTGGGGGCGGGAAAGGGTTTCGGAGTGATGTTCAGTTACAGTTTGAATGTGGAATAAACAAGATGGTGATGATGTTGCACTGTTCACTTAGGAACGTATATAAAGCCATATGATGCTAGATATCAGAGCACAAAGCTTGGTCAGTACAATTATGGTTAGGACAACGGGCAGGATTTGCCCCCCTTTTCTCCCCAACCCTGGGAAAATTCAGGCTGAAGTGGTAGAGGAAATCTGTACCAAACAAAAAAACCATGTTGATTGTTTGCCTTTGTCTTACATGGTAATGAGTGTTGATTTACAAATGATTTTAGGTTCAAGTTTAAATAGTTTGGGAAAATAATCCATTCCATATCACTTGTTCTGTTTCGAAATTATATACCGTACACTCTACCATGCAGAGTTTATTCCTTTTCTAAAAAAATAAATAAAAGTTTTAAAAAAATTGAAAAACCCAGACTCTTTTCCACCAATGACAGTATGTAAAATTATTCCATTCTCTCATCTGTACGTGTCAAATGTTTTTGGTTTTGTCATCTTCTAGGACATAAAGCTGCTTATTAATAAGCCAATGGTGGGATTGCCCCAGGGCCCTCACTGTCTCCTGGCATTCATCTCCCTGCAGAGCCCTCACTTCCAGGGTCTTTCCACCAGCCCAGATTTTAGTCTTCTTTTTCCCAGACCATTGTTTTGGGTTTGGGATTTTTTTTTTTGAGCCCTTCTTTTTGGCACCAGCTCCTTTTCCTGGAGCTGCCAGGCCCTGATTCTCCCAGTCCAAACCATCAGTGTGAAGGATGAGGCACAGTCAGGCTCCTCAGCATTGCTTGTGTCTCACGACCACTTGTTCACTGGAGAATTAGAGGTACACCACTTTGGTTTAGTCCAGTTGGTAGTAAAATTTACAACTGGTCCCTGTACTAGTTGTAGCTCATAAGCAGCCGCTTCTGTTTGGGAGGTTGAAAGTTCGGTTTGGGACGTTCATGCGCACACACCCAATTATCCACCACCTATTGGCATTCAAGCTGGTTTTTTCATCCTATGACACGTCCTAAATCCAACACGTATCTAGGTGGTCTCGCCAAACAACACCCATTTATTGTGCGTTTTCATTCCACGTTAATAAAGTTATGCAAAAGGTTTGGCTCCCTATCTCCACCCATCACTGCCTGGGTTCTCCAGAGACCCACAGCTGTAAATCATATTTGTGGCTATACAAACATTCGCTGGATTTACACAGAACCCAGGAGGTATAAATATACAGAAAAATGCTTTACTAATCGTTTTCCAGAGCTACTCACTAACAGGCAATGGCTTCTTTGGGATAGTCGGTGACGTCTTTAAATGATACAACTTCAGCTAATTGCTCCAGCTTCCTAAAATACAGAGCCCACAGCATAAGCGTTCCCTGGAAGCTGTGAGGAGCAGTTTGTTAGGAGATGGTAACACCTTCCCACGAGGCTAAAGGATCTTGGCACCAGGCCCCACATTAAACATTTTTCTTAAAAGAAAAGGTAAAAGTAGTTTAGCGAGGTGAGAGACGGAGCCATCACAGCAACAATGTCAACATCACTAGCTGAGACTGAAATCTGTCCCAGGTTGAACCTTCGGGAAGAGGCGGAGGGGAAGGAGTGTGGGAGGCAGGTTGGAGCTTAATTTCTTCATCTTCCATTTTAAACTTTGTAGTGAAGAGTGGGGGGAAAAAAAAAAAAGAGGAAAAAAAAACTTCAGGCGCATTCCTTCAAAGAAAGTTGCAGACAAGCAAAAAGCCCTTTCTGAAATCCTGAACCTTGTTCCTTCCCACATATTTCAGCGTGAGTCCGAACAGCCAGAGACTCCCTGCCTCAGCCTGGAGCCTGCTGGTCTGGAGGAGAGATTTCAAGTCGCTATAAACAAAAAAACCCCTTGCCCAGACCCCAACAGCAAATACCAGGACCAGCAGTGAGAGGAGAAGCAATGGTCATCGTGAGCTACTGGGAAAGAGCAGGAGTTGTGATCCTGGAAAAGGGCCTGTGTACCTTCAAAGCAAGGTGGGAGGGACCAAGAGGTTGCTGAAGTTGCTGCTGACTTGAACAGCAAACACTTCCTTCCCTACTGAGAGCTAAATATGAGCTACTATCATAAGTTAATTTGCCCTCTCTAGGCATTCCTCTAGCCTGTCACACACCCCTTTCCATAATCTTGCTGAGCAGCGTCTTAAACCAGCTAGGACCCTTGCCTCTGCTACGCTGCTTAGACAGATGCTCCAAGACCTAATTCCTCAAAGCAGAAGCAAGCCTTCCAGTTTGCAGTCAAATTTCCTTGGTGACTGATTTACAACTTTTTGAACTTGTGTCAGTATTTCATCTAACCTGAAACTGAAATCTTTTCCCTATGGGAACTCTGGGATGGAGGGGGGCGGGCCTCAGCAGCAGCAGATATCCTTAAGAAAGTTCTGGCATTTAGTTAGACACTAAAAGGAGAAAGGAGAGGCAAGAAAATAAGCCTCTTCCAAGAGCTTCCAAGCGCAGTGAGGTGTTGCCTTGGCTAACAGCGGTGGGTATGTCCATCGAGGAAGAAGCTGTGTTCGCCGGCTTTTCAGAGCCACTGACACAAGGCCTAGACTTCCCTCATTTTTAATTCAGCAGCACCCGGAGCTAGCCTTTATACTCTTCTCTCCTTCCCAGCACATACAGAGTTTCCTTCTTCCCTGTTGCTTCCTTCTGACAAAAGGTGGAGGGTTTTTACTTCGAGAGTTGACTGGGAGAACAAGAGGATGAAGAGGCAGGAAGGTTTATTCACAAATCAGTATTAAATCCCCTGTGTTCACAGAGTTTCGTTTACCAGGAGTGGATTCTGTTCATTTATTTAGAAGAGAGAATATTGGGATTTTCTTTCAGTTTTTAGGCTAAGCTTTAGACAAGCTTTTCTTCAGCACCTGTAGAAGCTGGATCCTTACATCTAGACATCTAGACTACCTCAAGGCACCTGCTTCTCCTCTGTTGCCACACCAATAATTCACATTGCCCGCATGGCTGCGCTCTGCTGGGTTTTTACAAAGGACAAAGGCATCATGTCACAGCACAAGAGTGGCATCTGCTTTTAGTCTCTCACACCAGAAGACAAAAGGGTCTCCATCCTGGTCCCTAAATTTCTGCCCCATCTGTTTGCGTATTAGGAACCCCTGGGAGTGCACAGGTCTCAGCTCTTTCTCTCACACTTAGCCAATCACCACATATGCACAAATTAAAATAAAAAAGCAGGTAAGATGGCAAATCGCAACGTACTTATAGAATGCTGGAAAAAAACAAAACAAAACAAAACAAAAACTAAAAAAAAGGCACGCTTATCAAACGGTAAGCACAAGAGACGCGTTACGTGCTGGTCTGCTCTCCCCTTGCAAGGAGCTCAGGTGGCCGTCCCATGCTGGTAACTCCACACACTCCTGACGGCCCCCCCCACCCTTCCACACTTCGACATTGCCTTGACTCGACAGCCACTCTGGATGGAGAGAGGAGATAACGCACCAGGAATAGACCCAGAAGAATTGCAGAGCCAAACGGCCTGACACCCTGCGCAAGGGAGGGAGGAGCCATTCACGAAATTATAAATGTGCAGAAAACAATGGGAGTCTGTGATTTCCGGCGGTATTTTCTGCTGGCAACCGAAGAAGCCCAATTGTATTTTTGTTGTTGTTGGTAAAAAAGATAAAAACCTAATGTAGAAACATAGTAGCTGTAAAGGTTTGAAAAGATGGATAAAAGGCTTTTATTTCTGAACAGCTGTCATCCCACTCAGAGCAAAAATGACTGAATTGCTACCATCCGAGTTGGATTAATGGTCTAGATCGTGCTGTTTCCCATGTCCCTCCTCACTTGCCGGCAGCTGGATGTCCCTGCAGAACGATGCACGTATGAACATCCCTAACCAGAGGCCTGAACCCCAGACACCTTCCTCATGGCCTCCTGCTTCTGTGGGTGAGAGCACAGCCTGCGAGGCAATCGGCTCCTGTCCAATAAACTGTCACGTGCAGTCCTTTTTATTAATCGGGAAAGTTATTAGCTCTGGCTTCAGTGCAGGGCAGGAGCACATGGTGGACCAGGTTCTCACCTGTGGACATTGGCTGCCTCTTGGCTGCAGGTTGGGGTAAGAGCTGGCTGTGCACCCACCCACCACCCGTTCAGCTTTCCTTGAAAAGGAAACCCACAGCACCAGCAAGAAGGGATGCAAGGAGCCATTGCCACAGCTGTCCTCATGAGCATCCCTAGAGGAAAAGGGAGAACTGAGGCACGTTCAAGACATGCCCAACTAAAGAAAGGAGAATTGAAGCAATGACTATCCACTCATCATCATCATCTTCATCTCTTCTTAAGAAAAGGATCTCTCTTCCCCCACCAGCTATGAGAGGACTAAAAGGGTGCTGAACCGCATGGTTGAAACACAATCATTAGCAACCTCCCTTCTGCCTTCAAGGCCAAAAGTGAGCTGTTGAAAGAGCACTAGGTCTGTGCTCTGACCTCCTGTGATGCAACCCACAAACTAACTGCGCTGTAGCTCCTCGTGGAGCACAAGCATTTTAATGAAGCATCTAAGCACAATTTAGACATTTCAGATGGACAAAGTCCAACACATTTCCAAACATCACTGGGTTGTTCCAATCTCAGTCTCTTCTAGTTGTGAGCATTTTTTCAAGCCAAAACTAGACCAGCTCAAGCTTATAAGCAATCCCAGGGTATTTAAATGCACAACTTTCTCTCTGTGCTTTTGAAAGCTCAATATTTAATGCCTTCTTCCAGAGCGACATTCCCCCAGCTATCTTGAAACATCCTCCAGTGAGCAGCAGAGACTGGACGCCAATCGGCATGTGTGGTATTTCAGTGGGTCAAAGATTACAATGCACACAAAGCCAACACCAGAACTGCCTAGCGCTCATCTCCCATGACAGCCCAAGAGGTTCATCGATGTTTTCTGAATCCAGGATTCCACAAGCTGTCATCTGCCTTCCAGGGTGCCTTGTATCTCATCTAATTTCTGTGCAGATTGGACATGAATCAATAAGACAACAACCTACACAGAAGAAAAAAAAAGCCACTTTTTTTTTGCCCAGTACAATCTTTCATTTCCTCTAACCTGAGAAAGACCATGCTGAGCAAGACCTCTACCAGTCAGTGGAGCATGCAAGGCACTGCATTCAGAGATACTCTCTAAGGAACATTTCAGGTATCACAGTTTTAAATTATGGATCATGTGGATGGATTAAGAACTGTCAGATCCTGTTTCCTCTTTTATTCCTTGTTAGATGCTTTTCACTTAACTGCTGCTGTTTAGGTGTTTTGCTGTTGAGGGTTTTTTGCTTCTATTATTTCAATAAAGGCAAAGCTAAGCAGAAAGAAGCTGGTGCAGCGCTGGGAGTTGGGTCTGGCTGACTCTTTCACACGGTGCATCCGGAGCTGCAGACTCCACCCTTCGTCTGATTTATTTTAAAAGCCTGCTGTGTCCATTAATGGAAAATTGGACTCTGTTCAGGCTGTGATGGTGTCCATGGACAGGAAAATGGAAAGTTTCAGATTAAAGCTGCAGGAGATCAGGAAGAAAAATATCTGGTGAATTTAATTGATGGTGGCAGCACAATTATTAGGGACAAATATTAAAGAAATGGCAATCTGTGACCCAAAGCCGCTCATTAGTTAGAAAGATAAAGGAGGGTAGCATGGAAGTCTACAAGGCCACAGGGCTGAGAAACTGAAATATTCCTCATCAGGAGGAAGTTCAGACACTTGGCAAAATTGATCTTTTGAATGTATATGATAGGATATCTACCACTGTGGCATTAAATTTGCACTTACTAACCACCCAAATTATAGTCTCCTTAATTTCTTAGAGATCTGAGGCACATCTGATGACACTTGGGCCTCCCCTGCTCACTTTTGTACTCATCACTAGGTTCGAGGAAGTGGTGGGAGTCTCAGGGACATCATGCTGTAGTTTCATTGCAATAAGCAGGTGAGTAGCGGGAAGAAGTGACGGTAGTAGCCTTCACTAAAGGAGAAGCCCATCGAGGCACATGGAAACCTATCTACACCTGGGTTGCTGCCGTACGCAGAGCAGAAGGCAGTAAATCAGTGAACAGACTTTTCAAAGTGCAACTGAGCTTAGATCCTAGCAATGGGATTCTTAAGGGGAAAAATAGATAAACAAAAAGCTGGAAAAACAAGTAGAATTTCTGCTCTTAAACATACTGATTGATTTAATAACAATACTGTTTTCATATGATATTTTTTTTTTGGTTAACAGTGTAGCCATAAAATAAAATAAATATTTATTTTTAGCATAAATGTAACTATGGTTATTTATATAAGTCTACTATAGAATATAAGAGGAGATTAAACTAGCATGATGACATGGAAACTTAATGGATTCTACACCAAAAAAACCTCCAAAATTCCAAAACCTTAAAGAATGCTCCAGCTGAAATCTCATGCCATGGCTTGCTTTATTGTTTGTTTTTAAACTATCACATGGAAAATGATGATATAATTCTATAGCAGGAATATATTTTTGGAGTGGTCAAAAATATTTCAGAGTATTTCCTACCTTCCTATTAAGGCAAGATAGCTGAATCTCCAGCCCATGAAAGAATTTGTCGTGGAATTCATGAAGTCTCTCAGAGAGACCAACATGAAAGACATCAGCTTTTTAAGAGTATGTTCACTTCTCTCCCTTAGAAACATAAAGACTTGCAAAACCCTTCCAGTCTTTACCTTTGGATGAAATGATTGAGTGGACTGGGAGCTGATGCAATATAATATTCCATTATTTTCCACCTCCTTGCTGAAGTCACAGCCGAAGACATTCCCATCAGCACGATCATCTGTTTGAGGGAGCTGTATCTAGCCTGCAGCCCATACAAAGTGAATAGAGTATCACGATTGATTGATAAGCAGATTTAATTTGCATCACTTTAAAAGAAGGTGTGGTTTATTAATTCACAGTTCAGAACAGGGTAATAGATCCAAGTTTCTGCTAGTCTAGAAAACTCTTCCCATTTTCCCGTGGGCTGCTGAAGCCCCAGATGCTGGCAGCAAGAGGTTACACCATCATCTCGGCTGTTTTCCACTGCACCTACTCCTTTAAAACTGACTTTCCATGGTTTCAAAGAGGAGTTTGAAACAGAATGGTGCCCTTGTGTCACGTCTTCAGAAAGAAGAAGAGTAAAAAACACAAGAAATATTTTGAAGGGAAAGGGGAAGTTATTTTCTAGCTTTTACAACAATTCCTGTTGCTGGAGGTTAAGGGTTTCCCTGTCAAAATTTTCAGTGGCACTGCCTTTGCAATTCAGCATTTGCTCGGGTGAACTACACTGCTTTTCTCCAAAGATTTCTTAATCACAGAGGGTTTGTTTTATGGGTTTGTTTGTTTGTTTTAAACCAAAATAAAACAATATAGTTGAGTTTTTTCCATCTGAGAGGCTGTGGTAAGCAACTTACCCCTACAACACGGCTATTCACAACATGAGCCATTCAATTCTTTGCTCAGCAATTTTAATATTCCACTTTGAATACAGCTGAGCCACATGAAATTCTGTTGTGTAAGGCTCGCCTTGAAAGTAGAGATTTATTTTCTTTGGTTACAGCTCATGAAGTCTTGAGGCTACAGCCATCTGTGTTAATCTCCGCACAGTCTGTTCTTATTCATCATCAATAATAAGCGCAAGGAGCACCCATGCTGAAGACAGTATGAACAGACAAGTATAATAAAGAAATAAAAGCCGTCTCGCTGAAATTTTTAGCTTCTGTGTCTATCTTACATCCCAGTTCTTTGAATATAACTGGAGACATTAAATGAGAGAAAACAATTAACTTCTCCCTGAAGGAGCATAACGTTTGAAAGAAAGTTCAACCCTGTTTTCTGAGCAGCCCTCGCCGGAGTGATTTGCAGATCTCAGTCTTTGGCAGTGGGACAGCCAGAAGCAGGAGGGCAGAGAGAATAACTTGGATGCTGTTTTCTTCTGCCTGCTAAAATCTATCGTGTCTCTCACACTACAGCTATTGGGGTGTTCTCCACTAACTGCTGAAGTTTGCTACACAAGTGAGCCTGGTCGTTGAACTGCTGGCAAGAGAGACCCAGGGCAATGCCTGCAGAGCCGCACACAACTTTACGTCTTGCTACACCTCCAGTGACACCGAAACGGCGCTGGCACTTCTGTCATTCGGCTCAAACAAAGAAACTCACTTACAGTGAGTGAGGCTGATCATGCAGAGAGCTGCGGAGCGCCCCTGGGCAACGTGTTGATAATCTTTTTGCTGGCATTGGACTGCCCCACAGGGTTGCAGGCTTATGGGGAGGGAGGGTCTCAATTAAAATTTCTTCTGACTGCTCTAACGCGAGTGAATTTCGTTTGCTAATTTGTGAACCTGTGCAGGTAACAGAAGCACAGGGACCTCTCCCCTGAGAAGGCAAAGAACAGGCTGATTTTCAGGCATCAGACAGGGAGAGATGACTCCTTGAGGGAAGTTCTCCATGCCTTGTTTGAAGCCAGAGCTCATCCCTTGGTGTCCCAGAAGGTGCGTGACAGATAAACAGCAAAAATCCCTTTTGGTTCCCATCTCCAGCCGGGGCTAAAGGGGAGGACCAGCCAGACTGGCTGAGCCCCTGCAGCTTTCAAAGGAAGCTCTGAGAAATATTGGCCTCTTGGTGTTTCCCACCCCAGTCAATGAATGCTTTCTGCTCATGCGATGTGACTGCTAATTACAGCAGCATAGTTCTTAAGGGTGGGCATTTGCAAATCGCCAAAACATTTACTTCATGCTTGAACCATAGTCCTCTCAGCAGAAACTTTAACCCTCTTGTTAATCTACCTGGTGTCAGTGATACTCCTGCACCTAGGGCATGGCAAGTGGTGTTCCCAGCTCTCCACCTTTCCTTTCCATCTTTGTTGCCAAACGGCTTAAGGAGGGCAACTCCAAACTAGCAGTTTCTCAATCCGAATACCCATTTCCTCCAAACACCACCAACCTTTCCCCTTATCAGTTTCGAAGGGGTTGTGCTGGAGGCTTGTTTTATTCAGCCAGCTTGCCGCAGGCAGGCGTTGGTCCTACGCAGTATCGCCAAGGCACTGGGTGCCTGCAACTCCAGCATAAACAAACTTGTTGCTGCACCAGCTTTCCTCATCGCCAAGGGGTACAGAAAACAGCCGTTCAAGCGTAAACATGGATCAAACTCCTACAGGAAAATGCACCTTATGTCTGCTTCCCGAGGTGTACTCGCCCTCAAGTACTTGAAACCAACGTAAGTCTTAGGGTAGAGGGACCACCTCTTCACCAGCCTCATCCGTAAAAGCGCAGGTTTGCCTTCCTCTCGAAAGGATGTTTGTGGGGAGCTATGAAAGGTGCGGGACTGCAGATGGCAAACAGCGGGAAGGAAAGCTCGAGCCTTCTCAGCTCCTGACATCACGCAGCGTCTCCTACAGTCACGTCTGCAAATGCAGTTACAGGGTTCCATCCATTGCTGGGCAGGAGCGCTGAGAGAGGCTCACCCCTATTTTACTATATTCTTCTATATACTGGCTTCTCCATCCAGGCCACAACCTGGGAATTGAAGAAGTTCTGAGCTGTATATTTTTAAATCTTAACGACAGAGCGTAAGACGAAATATACTAAGCATGCTCTCAGTCTGGTTTTCAAAGAGATTTTATACACCATCAAATCAAGAACTTAAGACACCAAGTGGCTGCCGCTACCTATTCTGGAAGCCAAGACATTAATTAAAAGGTAGAAGAACACTGTCTGATTGCTTCCCATCTCAGATAGTAAGGAGGAGGTACATACCCCACCTTGATGATCAAGAAGAGACAACACAACTTTTTCACTCACGTTCATTCAAAAAATAGTCAATTTTCTAGCAGAAATCAAGGCATACAGAATGTCACTTTCAAAGCATAGTTAAAAAAGGGTTAAGCTTCCCAAACCAGGCAATTAATATGGAAATGGTTACACAACCTTCATGGGCTCCTCTAATTCCTTTTTGGGACTAAACAGACACGTATTTGTAATATACCCTAATAAAAAAACCCCTATGAATAAGCAGCACATTTTTCAGAAGCAAATCTCTTCCCATTTTACCTCCTGGCCTCAATTTTTTTCAGTCCTGCCCCCAATCTCCTTCCCCTCACCCACGTCTTCTTTTCAAACAAAATGAGCCTGTCCCTGTGTCTATCGTCTGGAACAGGATTAAAGTTTCACACTGAGCCTGTTGCCTGGTTCACAGCAGCAGATGATCTGTTTGAAAGCTGTTCATTCAGCTTCTGCTCCGGGCAAGACAAATTTGCTATGGAGTTTTCTTCAACCCACCATTTCCTTTAGCTTTGAGGTAAAACAAAGCTGGAAGAACCCTTTCCTCAGCACTCAGTACAGCTCCCAGCAACTAACTTTTCTACAATACTTAATAAAAGCATCCTTTTCAAAACATGACCTATATGGACATCACATTTCTTGAATTCTTCAGGTCTTCTTGTTTGAGGATGAGAAACAAGAACATAAATATATATACATTCATCCACCAACTCAGACATAGGTGTTATAAAATCGTAAATTAGAACTCTATTCCTTATCGAGCATTTTAATAGGTTTATTGCTTTTTTAAAAAATAATAAAAAAAATCTTTTCCTATTGCTTTTCGCTAAGATCATTTGCTCTTCAAATTTTCAGCTTCAGTATTAAATTGGTACTGAAAGATTGGCATAGATTCTCTTCCAACACAAAGCACAACAGCCACACAGCAATAAGCAACAACAGAATCGCTTCAGTGGTAAGCATCAGGTTCATTTAATTCCTTTAATAACATTTTCTGCTGGAAGCTAAATCACAGCCGCCAGATCCAGAAGATTATTTTGAAACAGCATCTCTGCTGCCTGCGTTTTAGTAACCCACTAAACATCCATCAACTTTATACTCTTTCAGTCCTCTTTCTCTGGCACTTGCCTTTAAGTAGAAGCTCTTTATCATGGAGGCCAGCCACAAACGTGACTTGCGTCTCTGCAGCAGATAATATTCAAGCCTTGCCCCAAACCAATTACTTCAGTAATGAAAAAAACCTGACATTTCAAAAATAAAAGTGTAAGCAAGGTAAGAGCAAAAAGGTATTGCAGGATTCAGGAAAATCACTGTCAGAGTGGCTTGATCAAAACCAGTAGACGTGAAAACAGTGTGATAGGACCTGCTGTCCCTCAGAAAGACCAGCACACTCTGAATTCTCTCTCTAGTCCCACATGCCAACAGCCCAAAAACTGGGGAGCCTGTGGACAGTGAGTTCCTTAGATGATGGATTCAGATAAAGCCAGAGGTTCTTCCACCAGCTGAGCCACAGACCCACTGCTTTGCATTCAGGCACTAATTACTGTCATTGCATCTTGGCAACGTAAAGGATACTCCTCCTTCCTCAGAGCTGTGTGTTTGTCACTCTAGCTTTGACTGGAAAAAAGGTCATTTAGATAGAAATAATTCACCCTTTGCATATTTGCTCTGTAGATTACTGAACATAACCATCCACTATTCTTGCAAGACCCATCTTAAGCTTGAACTTCTGAGGTTTCCTGCTTCGATGATCGTTGTGACAACTCCGAAGTGTGTTTTTTACCATGCAGTATCCCTCCTTCCGTGGCAGGACTGAATTAAAGATCAGGACACCGCTTCCTCAAGAAATCATGAGGTTTGCTCTGCCCCATCCCCTCCAGTCACCAGCCTCCACAATTGGCCAGTACGAGCCTCTCCTCCCCACATTTCCTCTCTGCTGGGATCGTCTCCCTGCTGGGGCCTGTTTGCTGTCAGGACCAGGGA
The DNA here is from genome assembly GCA_002844005.1 of Limosa lapponica baueri. Taxonomy (NCBI): domain Eukaryota; kingdom Metazoa; phylum Chordata; class Aves; order Charadriiformes; family Scolopacidae; genus Limosa; species Limosa lapponica. Next base: position 79,132 of record KZ507290.1, read on the forward strand.
GCTCAACTGGCACCTCTCGGTGTCTCTTCTCCCCTGGGTGCCGCTGGTGGGAACGCGCCCCTTCCCAAGATCAGCAAGGAGGGGGGGAGCCAGGGTCTTCCCACGGGTGCCCTCCCATGGCTCACCTGTGGATTTGTACCACATGCCTGCTCGGACATCACCTTAGGGCTGCAGATCACCATTTCCAGCCTGACGTCCCCACTCCAGCACTCACACCTTGACAAAGGCACCGCTTGTTCCAGAAGCCCACCAAAGGGCTGTCTCTCTCCACCACCTTTTCCCTACAGGAGGGCTAACCCTCTGACGGCTCAATCCCGGCTCTGCTGTCACCTCTGCCACAGCCTGAAGAATAAGGAAGCCAACCCATGCCTTCAGCACCTTGAGACAACTCTGAATATGCAAAGATAGATTTTGAAGGCCTTGGAGCTCCACTTCCATCCAACTTCGAGTCTTTGGCAAGACTGACGAGCTTCGTGCTGGTCTGCAGGAGTCATCCTCACCTGAAGCGGGTCAAGTTGGTTCAGAGGGTGCCTTTTCTTCCCAGCCATGTTTGACAGAGGAGCCCAACTTCCCTGTTAAACCTGCTTCCTTGATTTGCTTTTGTGGCAATCAATTTAAACCTGCAGCATTTTACTTACATCAAGCAGAGTCTTAGAAACGTGAGCACATTGTGCTAAGGCACAAAAAGGAAAGCAGAAGCAAACAGCTCAGCGTTGCATGAAGTTATATGAAATACATATACATGCCTGAAGTTATATAAAAAGGTAGTGGGCTTACTATGCAGGGAGACAACTGATTCAGCAACTGCAGAGACTGAGTTCCCCCAGAGCCCAGAGGACGAAACGCCTGCTACAACCCAACAGCCTTCCCACAGCTGCCCCAAGCACACCCTCTGCAACCAAAGAGCCACAGCAACTCCCGCTGCCGATTTGGCCACTGGCTTTCTGCTGAGACCACCAGCAAGAAAGCAAACGGGTGTTCAGGGTTTTGGTATATTGCTGTGAACAGCACAGAGAAGAGAGAGGAAGAAAAAACAAAACCACCAGACTGCAGCCTACCCTTGAAAGTTATGCAAGAAGAAAGGTACACGATGAGCTTTTCCCACAGCAAAGGTTCCAGCTACAATTGCAAAACCTCAGCTATCACACAGGAATTCTTTCATGAGGTTTCCCAGGGTCACCAGCCACTTCAAAACCAGCAGAAAGCTGGCACAGCAAGGATCCTATCATATTGCCACGACCGGCTGGCAGAGCCAGCTGTCTGGGGAAAGCCAGCATGCTGCAGCCATCACTCCCAGCACTGTCTGAATTTACGGGCAGGAGGGCCATGAGGGTCCGTGGCTGGCTGTGTCTTGGCTCACTGGGCACGAGTATGGGCTCAACTCCCCGTGCCATGTGGCTCATGTTGGTTTCAGGACAAACGCTCAGGTTCAAGCACATGGGTTTTTTCATGCTTGTCCCTCTCTCTCCTCCTTTCTTCCCAAACCTGAGGTTTACTGCCTCGCAAGAGAATTGCTCACTCCAAACTCAAACCAGAGCACAACCCAACATAGATGGACAATATGCCAGTGTATACAGACCCCTTGCGATTAATTGAGATAAGCTTAGGTACAATACAGGCCAGAGTACTTCTCTGAATGTTCTTCTTTAAAAACTACAGCATCTTTTTCTGAAAAACAACTGATCTTTACCTAAAATTCTCCAGTCATAGAAACTGACTGCCATCCTCTGTAAAATTTACCGTCTTGTCAAACTACGGTGTTTTATTTGAAGTTAAATGTAGCTATGTTTTAAAACCCAGCTGGTAGAATTTGTTAGATTGAAGCAGATAAGCCCTCGCTAACTTTAGCCTTGTAAAAGCCGTATGTCTTGTCTAGACGAGTCACCTCGTTTCCATCTACAGAGAGGTGAGCACTTCCAGAGGGTCATTCAGTCATATCAACACAGCAGTCTATTCAAGAAGAATCATCTCTGTGAGGGCACCTCTCTCCTTCCATTAACTCACATGAAGGAAACTTTGTCAACTTAGACTAAGGGACTACACTTTAGATACCTACTGTCATATGAGACAAGTCCCTCTCCTCATTGAAGACTTGTTATCAAGCGCCTTTTACCATGTAGCTTTTCCCCACAATATTACCAACTCATCATTTAATATTACTTTCACAGAGATTGCTTTCCCAGGCACTAATACATAAAGACTAACTTCTAACAGCCATTAAGCAACCAGAAATGAAATTATTTTAAGAACTCTTGAGATGAATTGCCTTACACTCTTTATGACATTCATTCAAGGTTCATAATCTTTGTTGCCTCTTGCAATAATTTAAGAGACAAACCACTGCTGGGAACAGTATGTGTCCCTCCACCCCCTCCAGCTGACAAAAATTTGCAGAGTTCAAGAGAAATCTCAGAGAGAGGGAGAGGAAAAAAATACACAAAGAGCAATCACTACAGATATTGAGATTTATTGCTGATTTCCCCATTCTGCAAAGCTGTCAACCCGCTGCAGTTCCAGAAGGGAATTATCTCCAGAAGCTCCATGGCCTCAGTCACCGTGCCAGTTCAGACGACGTGACTACAGACCTGTGTGCAGCAGCTTGCTGCTTACAGAACAGTTGGAGACAAAATCCATCCTTCCTGATCCTGAATTCATGGCAGGATCTGGGCTCTCACATTGTTTGGCACAACCTGCTGTCAGCTTCCAACAAAAGAACTGGGGGCATCCAGTGGGCAATGCTGCTTTTCCTGAGTTCGGTTCCCTGTGCAAGAAGCTGCTACTGAGAGGTTCTCCCACAGAGCCATCAGCATGAGACAGTGCAGTTTTTCCTTTACCATATCAATCAGGAATAGTTTGTCTTGTGCTTTCAGGCTAAGGCTCTTAACCATCCTGCCAACTATGCTGTGCTCTTACTAGCACTATTAATAGCATAGTTTTTCTTTCTTAATAGAAAACAATAGGTCTCTTTCCTTGTGTTTGGTTGCACTTCTTCATTTCTGCTGCAGTATTTTATTCAGTGATAGGGTCTCTAGGCTGCAAGTCAGCTCTTTTCCAGCTGGTGAGATCTGGTTCCTCTTTATGTGCCTGTCCTTTCAGTGTAAACAAGCAAAGCTTCTCCAACTCCACTGATCACAAGGCTGTAAACAAAGCATACCACAAATTTAGCATCAGGCAAGTCTGTCTACTTGATACAATGCCAAACGGCACAACATTAGGAGAAAGGTATTATTTCGGCTAAACACATTTCAACCTAGAGACAGTAACCCAGGTCATTTTTTTTTGCATTCATCTTGCTAAGAAAAGGCCAAAACCAGAAATGTCTTATTTAACTGATCTTATCAGAAACTACCCTTCCTATATTTTAGGGCTGGTGGTATTCACATGAAAATACAGACAGAAATCTAGACAAGAGAAGGTTGCAGCTACTTACAAGAAGAGCTGGACAGCCATACACTAGCAAGAATAGGAAAGGAAGGCAAGAGAGTTTGAACCTCATTAGGTTAATGATTCCCCCTTGCAATCCCTGTTTGTGTTCTGTCCTGAAAGCTTGCCACTTGACAAAGTCAGGAGGAGACGTCAGGTCGAAGTTTTGGGGACTGAGGAAATCAGGAAAAAGAATTTTGGTCTAGGGAGATCCCACTGTAGTGAGGCTGGCAGACATTCCCACAGAAATTCCCACCTCTGCTTCTCTTTGTGAGGAACCGGGTGACAGCACCTGCCCCAGCCGCAATGGCACACGTGCCCGAGCGCTTCCTTCCTGTGCTGCTCACAGCGCAGTGGTGGCACTGACGCCTCTCTCCAAGGCTCGGGCTAGAAGCAGGGTTCCAAATCAGGATGAATGGTTTTACAAACAAAACCGTTCACCGAAATAAGCTATAAATTGCACACTCAATCTGTACAACAGTTAATAATCCCCAAATCTCCTCTGCTACCTATCACAGCTGACTGGAATATGGCAGGAGACCGACTCATCTCCCCTTTTATAACAGTGAAAAGCTAAGCGTACTGACCTTTCATCTTAGCCTCATAGCTTAGCTTATGAAACAGAAAAGCTCCTTAATGAACTTTACAAACAAAACAAACTTCTGTTAAGTTCATTTGTAAAACGGCTCTTTTTTTTTTATTGGGGAAAAAAAAAAAAGCATGTAAAGCTGAAGGCTCCCTGGTCTTTAATAGCATTACAATCACTTAAATCTTAGAGCTGTTTTAAAAATCACGTAATTGCCCTTGTTCCGCAGAGGAACAAACATTGTATAAGAACAGGACAGTATCTTACAATTACACAGGAAACAGCCCTGGAAAGCAGGTGCTACAGACAGTCTGTAGACAGTCTACGGTGGAGACAGAGTACCTTTGGGTGTGGAATTACCAACAAGGAGCAAAGGGCTGCGAGGGCTGCAAGCTTTTCAAAAAGATCTAAACCATGTGATTCTGTTTGCCTGTAATC
>KZ507291.1:0-19172 GCA_002844005.1 Limosa lapponica baueri
AATTGTGTGAGCGCTCTAGGCGCGTGAACAGAGACTGTAAGCAAATCGTATCGCTTCCGCTAGCGCGTGCTATTATTGCCTGTGTATATATACTGTGTGAAAACTTGAATAAAGGGAGAACGATCATACTCATATTGAGACTCATCGTTACTCCGGGTCCGTCTCCCACTCCGACATTTTATCCCCAAAATTATGAGGTTTCCCTCCCCTAGGTGACGTGTAGTATGATTTGGGTGGAGAGACAAGTGCTATAGTCATATATGTTTAGCATGATCTCTAAAATCTTCATTAGCATATACGGGGGTGTCAACTTTAATATGCATTTCACAGGTAATGAGGCAAAGGTCAATTATCAGGCATGGTAGTCTCTCAAGGAAACAAAGAACTACACAGAGTCTCTTGATTTTACTGTCTTTGCTGACAAAAAGCAGGACTGTCCTGGCTCCCCAGGACTCCCCATTGTTTATACATCCTGTGATAGCCAGACAAGACTTCACTTCCCTGTGTTGCACAAGAGATAGCAAAGCCAGTCTTTAATTGCTCTTTGAGAACAAAGACCTCATCTCATTATCCAAATTCCACACCACCTAACCCCTGGTATGGGAGGGTATCCCCCATTACCCCCAGCTCTGCCCTGCCCTGCCACAGGAGGGAGAAGTGCTGACCCAGCCGGTGCCTGTGCCACTGGTCCCAGCTGCCGGTGCAGAGGGGCCATGCTAGCCCCCAGACACACGGGGCAAGTGTCCTGCTGCTCCAGCAAGCTGAAGCGGGGGGTCGCGGCTCGGCACTGCCCAAGGTGCCAACATGACCCCTGGCCCCCAGTGTGACCTGCAGGGCCTGTGGAGAAATGAGCTGGGCTCCAACACGACTCTCTTGGCCCTGGACACAGCTGGGACCTTCTCAGGCTCCTACCACACCACTGTGGTGGCCACCAACAAGCAGATCCTGATGTCACCCCTGCAAGGGGCCCAGCAGCACCTCGGCATCAAGGGGCAGCCCACCTTCAGCTTCACTGTTCAGTGACAGTTCACAGGTACAGTGGTACCCAGCATGGCCCTGGTGGCATCCCATGGCAGCCAGCAAGCCCCTGCCCTTGCTGGGAGCAGGGTCTCCCCAGCTGGTCCCCCATTATCCCCATGGCACCCAGAGAAACCCTGGCTGCAGCCATGGACCAGCCACTCTTGCTCTCACCATGGGATGTGGCAGGGGGATGACTGTATGTCTGGGGCAGGTGGCAGGGGTATCTGTCTGGGAGAGGTGGTGGGGATGTCTGTCTGTCCAGGGGACATGACAGGGGTGGTGCCCATCTATCTCCAGGCGATGTGGAAACGAGGGAGGTCCATCTGTCTGTCTGGGGCATGGAGCGGGGGTGTCTATCTGTCTGCCAGGGGCAGCGGCTCAGATTCCGTTGCCTGGAGGTGCAGGCTCTGAGCCCCCTCTGCCCAGCTTGAACCCCTGCCAGACTCCACCACCACCTTTGTGGGCCAGTGCTTTGTGGACCACTGCAGGAAGGAGACCCCAGCGACCACATGGCTCTTGTGGGAATAGGTCCCATCCCCCAGGGATGCCTGGAAAGCGACCATGTGAGCCCTGCCCCTGCCCTACAACCCTGCAGCCCTTCCTCCCCTGCTGACATGGCTTCCCTATGGGGTTGGCACCTCTGTCTTCGTCCACATCAAGTGACGGGGATGCATCAAGTGATGGGGACAGAGACCAGAGCCACCTGCACCCCATTGTCCCACCTGCGTCCCCAAGGCTCTCCACTGCCCTGGCCACAGGCTGGGCTCCTGCCTGCTCCCAGCATCCCAGCAAGGAAACACAGCCTCACCCTGCGCTGCTTCCTCCCAGCAGCCTGCTGGTGGGGCCCCCTCCCGAAGCTTGTTGCCCCTGCACAAGGAGCCAAATAAACTCTTCTCCACCTGGCAGAGAGCCATGCTCCATGTGTCCCTGGGGAAAATGTCCCTGGTGCAAGAAGCCGCTCTGTGGCTGTGGGCAGGGCGAGACAGGAGGCAGGCAATGGCTGGGGGGAGGCAGGGTGGTGTTTCAGGGGTCTGGGAGGGACAGGGCTGGGGGACAAGGGGAGGACAGCAGCTGGATAATCCTGCTTCCTGGCTGCAGCTTCAGGTCTTGGTGGGTGCCTTCTTGCCCATGCGCCCATTTGGGGCACCTGCAGAGGCCCCACTGTGGGTGATCCCAGGCAGCATCCCTGGTGCAGACCAGTGGGATGCTCCATGGCCAGGATTCGGTTTGAAGGCTGTGTGCAGGTCAGCACACTCACCTGGCCTCATCCTGTATCTCTGCACCTCAGTCTGCCCCGTCTTCCTGTTAAACTCCATTTCCAGATACTGCACGGGGCAAGGGGCTTGGTCCTGGGTGCACATATGGGGGAGGACTGGGTGCTGGCCCCTGCAGAGGAGACCACAGTCACAAGCTGGGAGCCTGGGCTGTCGGAGTGGCCCTTAGTCTGGGCTGGATACTGGAGGAACCAGGGAAGGGACCTGGGGCTCCAGGGGCAACTACTGGGCAGACTGGGTGGCTAAGGACAGATACTGGAGGGATCCATGCTGTATATATGTACATATGCATATATTTCCCAGTAACTGGCTGTCACCCCATCAGCCAGAGGGTAGAACAGGATGCGGCTCCGTTTGGAGCACTCAAATTCACAGGATGATGTCACCTGTATATTAAACTTTATTTTATGAGCTCATGTGGTGGGTTGACCCTGGCTGGTTGCCAGGTGCCCACCAAGCTGCTCTATCACTCCCCTCCTCATCTGGACAGAGGAGAGAAAATATGATGAAAGGCTCGTGGGTCAAGATAAGGACAGGGAGATCACTGAGCAATTACCATCACAGGCAAAACAGACTCGACTCTGGGTAATTAATATAATTTATTGCCAATCAAAAGTCAGAGTAGGCTAATGAGAAATAAGAACAAATCTTAAAACACCTTCCCCCCACCCTTCCCTTCTTCCTGGGCTCAACTTCACTCCCAACTTCTCTACCTCCTCCCCCCTGAGCAGTGCAGGGAGACAGGGAATGGGGATTGTGATCAGTTCATAACACTTTGTCTCTGCCACTCCCTCCTCAAGGGGAGGACTCCTCACACTCTTCCCCTGCTCCAGCGTGGGGGCTCTCCCACAAGAGACAATCCTTCATGAACTTCTCCAACATGGGTCCTTCCCATGGGCTGCAGTTCTTCACAAACTGCTCCAGCATGGATTCTGCTCCACGTTTCCTTCAGGAACAGACTGCTCCAACGTGGGTCCCCTACGGGGTCACAGGTCCTGCCAGGAGCCTGCTTCAGTGCAGGCTCACCACGGGGTCACAGCCTCCTTTGGGCACATCCACCTGCTCCGGTGTGGGATCCTCCACAGGCTGCAGGTGGATATTTGCTTCACTGTTAACCTCCACAGGCTGCAGGGGTACAATCTGTGTCACCATGGTCTTCACCATGGGCTGCAGGGGAATCTCTGCTCCAGCACCCGGAGCACCTCCTCCCCCTCCTTCTTCACTGACCTTGGTGTCTGCAGAGCTGTTTCTCTCACATAGTCTCACTCCTCTCTCCCCCAGCTGCTGTTGTGCAGCAGTTTTTTCCCCTTCTTAAATATGTTATCACAGAGGCACTACCACCCTCACTGATTGGCTCAGCCTTGGCCAGTGGTGGGTCCGTCTTGGAGCCAGCTGGCAATGGCTCTATCAGACATGGGGGAAGCTTCTGTTATCCTCTCACAGAAGCCACCCCTGCAGCTCCTCCCTCCACCCCCCGGCTACCAAAACCTTGCCATGCAAACCCAATACGTTCATTAGGAAAGAAAACAAACAAACATGTCAAACAAGGGTTCAATTCCCTTGCATGGACTCATCTAACATATGAACACACTAATTCATCACTTCAGAAACTCAGAAAGTTTCTAACTCACAAGTTCCCTAATCCCTAACTCGTAGCTCGGGTGCCCGCGGGCAGGGAGAGGCACAAAGGACTTGGAGGGGAGGTGCTGCCTGGGGACTGCAGGACTGCTGGAGGAAGAGACTGTTGGATGGGGAAGGGTTCTTGGGGTAGTGAGCACACAGTGCCCTGGGCAAGTGTCAGGGCCTGTCCACCATCTTGCAGGGTGCCCCTACCTGCCCTTCCACAGCTTTCCTCACCCTCTGCTCCTTTCCCTCCTTTCCTGCTGGGCTCTGGGGCTGCTCTCAGGCCCCCCAGCTCCTGAGGAGTGTACAGACCAGAGCCTGTCCAGGGTATGCCTTTACCGGCCAAGCCACAACTGGCTGAGGTGTCTGGTGGTTCAGCTTTTGATCAAAAGCCACCCCTCCACTCTCATCCTCACCCCTTCACCCTCATCCCTGCATCCTCAGGGCTCATTCTCATGCTCAACCCTCCCGAAATGACCACTGTGGCTGTCACCAGCAGTATGAGTGGGTCCCCACCTCACTGCTTCCCTTGCAAACTACTTCTCCAAAGCCCTGGGAGCCCAGCAGGAGCAGTAGGATGAGGCTGGGAGCCCTGGCAGGGGAGCCCATGGGGGACACGGGGCCACCAAGAACCATGCGGGACCAGGGAGTAAAACTTCATTTCTGTCCTTTCATCACCCCCATAGCTGGGGGTGTCTCTTGGGGTCTCCTAAAAAGGCAGCCCACAGAATAGGAGATGCTTGCTTAATTGTGGAACAGAAACAGAAAGCAAAACCACAGGGTTTATAGGAAGTCAGCACCTACAGTGCCATCACCACTGCCCTGCCCAAAGCCACACTTGTCAGATGCCCCAAACATCCCCCATCCTGGCCCTGCTTCCCATATGGCCCCATTCTTGATCCTTCAGCAGCTGTCCTGCTCCCCTGCAGGAACAGCCCACCCTGGCCTGATCCTGCCCTTATGTTCACTGACCTTTTGTTCTCACCTGATATGTGTGATTGGGGTTCCTCACCTCTGGCCTGCAATGCCCTGGGGTTTTCCTATTGCTGTTGGGGCAGGTTCACTTCCTTCATCTGCCGAATCCCTGGAGATGCTGCAGAACACCACCTGTTCCCACACACATACCCTCTCCCTGCTCTCACAACTCCCTGTCCTTCTGTCTGTTCCCTGCAATGACCAAGGGGGTGGCTTGGGGTGTGAGGGCTCCTACAGGGCAGGGGTGAAACACAGGCACAGCCCTCAGCCAGGGGCTGCCAGTTCCCAGGCCAGGGACCCTCAGGCTGGGCCATGTCAGCAGGCAGCTCCAGTCATCCTCATCTACATCCCTATTCCCATGTCCATCTCCATCCCTTTTCCTATTCCCGTCCCTGTCCCTATCCTCATCCCCATCCATGCCCATTCCCGTCCATGCCCATGCACGTCCCGGTCCCTGTCCCTCCCGCCGGTGCCGCCAGGGACTTTCTGGGAAGGAAGCGGCGGGGCCGTGCCGGGCTATAAAGGGGAGGGTGGCCCCAGCACGGTGCACTCTGGTCTTGCCGCTGCAGCCCGATGAGCTACTGCTTCCTCTCCGCCCTCGCCCCGCCCGTCGGGGCCGCCCTGGCCGCGGCGGGGAGCCAGGTGGAAGCGGGGTCACGAGTGGGAGCGCCTGCTGTGGGTGGCTGTTGGGGGACGCGCGTGGGAAACTTGGCTCTAGGGGAGGCTGCATGGGGGCACGGGTGGGGATACCGATGTCTGGGGAGGGACAGGCGTGGGAGACCCGCCCCGTGGGGGCACATGTGGGAGCTGCAGCGCTTGTGAGGGAGGGACACGCGTGGAGGACCCACCCGCGGGGGAAGTCCCCGACAGAAAGGAGATCCTCTGCTCCAGGGGGGACACTGACAGGAGCTTCTGCTAAGGGGGAGTGCTCCGAGGGGGAGGGATGCTCCGGAGTTGTCCATGTCCCCGGGAGGGATGTACATGGGGATCCCTTCCCTGGTGCAGGGGGGCACGCATGTGGGGATCCCTGCCCCGGGGGACATGCAGGGGAATTGGGGCAGGGGTAACCTGGGGACCCTGCCCCGGAGAGGTGGCTTGATCCTGCCCAGGGAGGTGAGGCATGGGAGGGGACAGGGAGTGCTTGGAGCTGGAGCCTTGCAGGTGGGCTGCTGCAGGGCTCTGGCTGTGGCACCTCCTTGGCCACGCAGGAGCCTACCATGGACCTGAGGGCTCTGCCCATCCCAGTAGGCTCTCCACTTGTACCATGTACCAGTGCTGAGCACAGCACACGTCCCCACAGGCACAGGCAGACATGTCCTGGGGTCACACAGCTCACCTGGCAGGGCTGGAGCGGGCTTCCTGCCTGTGTTCCTGCCTTTCTGGGACTCCTGCCTTTAGCTTTTTCTCTTCACCTCTCTCCTTCTGCTTGGCTTACTCCAGCTTTTGGCCCTCCTGATGTGGCTGAGATGGCGTCAACTTTATAAATCATGTCTCTTAAAAATGAGTGCCTGAGCGCTCACAGGGCTCTGGAGAAACCCTGCTGTGCCACTGCCCGCAGCTTGCCCCTGTGTTTTGTTTCTTTTCCAAGCTCCTCTGCAGGCAGTCAAGTTCCCCGGGGGGGAGGGAGGGGAGGGGGAAAGGCCAGTGCGAAGGAGGTAAAGACAACCAACACCAAGTGGTGGCTGGGCTGTGAGCAGAAACACCCCACAAGGAATGGCAAGGTGAATGTCAGCACCCCTTGGGCATTGAGAGGGTGCAGGCAGGGGGCTCAGCCCTCAATGCAGGCATAGGCTCTGCATGCGGGCAACCCCTGGAGACTCGCCTGCTTGTTACCTGGCAGTGCAACCTGACTGGCTGGTGGGAGAATGAGCTGTGCTCCAGGATGCATGTGTCTGCGGTCAACAGCCAGGGCCACTTCTCCAGCGAGTACAACACTACCATGTCAAGTGCCCAGAAACCCATCGAGCCATCCCCCCTCATCAGCTCCCAGCACTTGGACAAGGATGGGCAGTGCACCTTTGGCTTTACCATCAACTGGAAAAAGTTTTCTGGTCAGTAGCTGCAGTGGTGGCCATGCTTGGATGGGGCAGGGAATGGAGAAGGAAGTTTAGGCAGGTCCCAGCACCAACTCCACATCCCTCTGTCCCCTCCTTTCCTGTCCCCAATCCCTCCTTCCTTGACCTCTCTCTGCTCTGGCTGGTGTCTGCAGCAGGAGACCCCCTGAAACACTGTTCAGGCATCAAAAGTTGCTCTGCCACAGAGCATTTCCCTGCAACCATTGGGACGTGGACCTGGGCTCTATGAGCATTAAACCCACTGGTGCTTGTGAAGCCCCAAAAGCAGCCGGGACCCTGCTGGGACGCTAATGGCTACCACTCCCCCAGACTCCACAGCTGTCTTCACGAGCCAGTGCTTCGCTGGGGCCGGCGGGGAGGAGGTCCTTCAGACTGCTTGGCTGCTGTGGGAGAAGGTCGACTCCCTGCCCAGCAACTGGAAAACCACCAGGTGAGCCACGGGACCCCTGGCCTGGCTGGGACACATGCCCCTCTGTCGGCCAGGCACCAATGGGCTTCTGCTTCCCCTCAGGACCGGCTGCAACATCTTCACTCAGATGGGCTAAAGGGAGGAAGGAGAAGCCTCTCACCCTCCATTTAGCATTTATTGCTCTCACAACCCAGTGGAAAGCAGAGCAATCACCATCTTCCCAGCTTCAACTGATCTTGGGGGACTGGGGGACACCTCAGCAGCATCAGTGTGTACCAGCATTGGGGCTATTATCAGCTCTGGAGAAAGATGCCCCAAAAACCAAATAAAATTAAAGTTTTTTTCTTTAAACCTGATCTTGTGCAGTCTGTAGATATGTCCTGGGAAATCTGGGCTAAAGCACTGCAGTGGGTGTGGTGTGAAGCTCTCACCCCATTACTCTGGGAAGAGACTGACCCTGAGAAAGCCCCTTTTCCAGCCCAAAGGGGCTTTGCAGCCACTGTAGATCACTGCAGGTTGCCAAAGAGAGAAGGGCAATGAGTGTGGGTAAGGTAAGGACCAGGAAAGGTCTTTGGGAAGCCAGCACGGAGAAGACAGTCTCTATACAAGCACGCTTGCTGTTTGGTTTCTCCTGCCAGGTGCTCCTTCTGCCCCAAGAAATTCCGACTTTATTTTCAGTAAAGATTAGCCGTTAGTGCCAAACAAAGTCGCTCCAGCTCAGGATGTGGTATCAGGCTCCAGCAATCCTAATTTCTGCTGAGGAGGATGGATTCCCTCCCCTCTGGGGGATCCCGCTTCCAAAGGGGCTCCCTCCTCCTGCCAGGCAGAGGCTCAGCATGCTACATCCAAGAGGCAAGTTGGGGAACAGGGATGGCGCATCCCCAAAGTGACCCTCCAACACCAAGCGCAGGTCAGCACTGGCTCTTCCCTGATGCACGAGCATGATGGGAGGGTAAGCTGGGGGACTTCTGCACCCCAAAAAGCTGGCTGGGAGCTCCCCCCCTAGCTCTGAGGCAGCCCTCAGGCAGGCAGGTGTGGATTCCCAGCTATCTGTGCTCCTGGTGAGCAGTGAGGACTGCTCTGCACCAGCAGCACAGCACTGGTAGCTGCAGCACATCCAGCCCCAAAACTCTTCCTAGGGAAATGTGTGTGATTTACTGGAAAGGGGAAGCCTGGCAAATACAGACCTAAACCCCTGCCTGCCAGACTTTGTAACTTACTGTAAATGGGCAGCACTGGTGCTGCCTGAGTTGCCCCTCCAAGCTGAAACTAATGATTTGCAGGAAACAGCTCCAGGTCTGAATTCGAAACTTGGTCCTTCAGCTGCCTGGTCTCAAAATAACCCTAAACAGTGCCACATGCCCCATGCTGGCACCCTGTCTGGGATTTGGGCAGCCCAAAGGCAGGAGTGGACTGCCACCTCCCACTGTTCCCCTGGCTTTCCTGTTGCGGATGCTGTGGGAGAACTTTGCTAACAGCATATCCGGCTTTAGCAAGTTTTCCACCTGCTCTTTGTGTTGGCCCACCTTGTTGTGGACTTGCACGTGGTTTGCTTTTCACATTTTTTCTTGTTGTAGAAATTATACAGCCACCACCTAGACCATGGTAGGAATTATGCTACTGCCACCTCAACAGGGCTCATCCCTAGGTTCCACTTTAATAAAAGAATCGGAGTTCCTTCTTCTGCTATGTTTAATATATAATAGTAGTTACAGCTCGAGCTGGGTGCCCCTCAAGAGGGACCTTGCCTGTCAATTGTTACTGGATTGTATAGTCTCTATAGGTTGCTTGATTTCCTGATGGCACTTCTGCTCATCCAATCCTGTTCGCAGAGCCTGGGATCTTCTCTTCTGATTTGCTCTTGCAGCCTCCAAGCACCCTTTTTGTCTGTGTCTTGAGACATTTCCTTATCTTTTGTTACAGAATATCCTGTACTTAAAGCTTTTACTTATACTTCCTTACCTACTGGTTACATTTCCATAGATAAAAACAAAGGTTAAAGTACAATTCATACAGCCTAAGGCTTCATTTACTTTAGTCACTAGTGCTAAGCTCTGGCACAAATTAGTCTATCACTACACCCTCTTGGGTGCATCTTCCGCTTCTGGAGTGATGCTGCTGTTTCCTTCTTGGTGCCTTCACAGAATTTCTCCAGCTTTTTCAGTTCCTTTACAGCTTTTCTAAGTAGAGTGCCTTTACACCAGCCCTCTGCTATGGGATCCTTGGGTCCGTGCAGCCTTTTACCTGCTTTTGAGGAACCTGAGGATTAAGAAAGAGGGCAACAGAGAGGCCACGGGACTGTGTTCTCACCCTGAAGCATGGCCAGCTCAACAGTGGGGCATCCCACTAAGCCTGTAGCTTTATCACACACATCCTCCTGACTTTAGTATCGTCTTCATGTCAACATTTTCCTGTGGCAGGGCTCTCAGGAGGCTCTGCAGCAGTTCTGGGGTGCTCCAGCAAGGCAGCAGTGCTGACCGTGGTTTGAGTGGTTTGCAAACTGCTGCGGGCAGTCTCCTGGTTTGAGCGACACAGGACTAACTTTTTTTCTAATGCCTGGGAAAACTGCACTTACAGAAGACTCTAATGTCTGAATTTGTGAAAATATTTACTTTATAGCCAGCTAGGCTATGTGGGATTCAAGGTCTCGGTGTTTTCGAGCCTTGCCAGGTGCAGGTGCAAGGCCTGGGCATTTGACCCAAGCTGGCCAACAGGATTATTTCCTGTCACATTCAATATAAATTAGAAAGTTTGCTGAGGAGTTTTTTCTCTTCCTTGATGGCTGCAATCCTGAGAACTCCTTGTCCCGGTGCCGGATCCCTGAGGCCTTCCCTTCCTCCCAAAGCCATTGCGCTTGCAGTGTCCAACATTTGTTGTCTGCTGATGGGAGTGCCCAGCTTCCTACTGATATAATTGGCTGAGTATAATTCTTGTATATTTTATATTGGTATCGAGATCAATATTGCTTCTCTAGTGTTATTAATGTTAATTATTTAGTCTTATTTTATTAAATCTGTTTATATTTCAACCCTCAGGTTTCCTTGTTTTTTCCAATTCCCCTTTCCGGGTGGGGAGGGGTCATTGGGTGATAGAATAATTGTCTAAATGACAATAAATTGTTGTGGGTTCCTCAAACCATAACAGGCAGCCACGGTGCTGGTGAGAAATGCAGCGGGCATGGACTGGCAGAGCTGTTTGCAAGGCCAGTCCCTATATGAGGGCACCCAGCAAGGCTGCAACACACCCAGCATCTCAGTTTTGGGGTGACAGGATGTGGTGTGCCAGAGGTGCTTGCGGGAGTCTGAGGGGCTGTGGCTGAAGATGCTTCCCCGTGGATGTTGGGCATTCATCAGTGCTGGGTTTTAGCCAGTTGCAAGACCTGCTTGCAGTGCTTTGCATGGTGCTCATGTCTGCTCTGCCTCTCTGAGCCACAAACCTGGCTCTATTTGCCTCCTTCTAGCTTGGGCTCATTGGCACAGCAAAGCTGAGCAGCAGAGTCCCCTTCAGCCCCACTGCAGACCTCCCTCTGGGAGGAAAATCAGCCATTGCTCCTGCATGGCAAGCCTTGGTCATGGTCATTTACACACTGTGAATGCCTTTGGAGGCACAGGGAGCTGGAAGAAGCAGGAAGCACTTTACCATCACACACAGCATATCACTGCTGCCATGTCTGTGTTTCACAGGTAATGTATCGATTAAAAAAGAAAAACTAATTTATTGGGATCTTGGCATGGGATAATGCTCATGTAGGGGATCAGTCAGCCACTCTCTGGATGGAGAAGGAGTCTCTATTGCAGGGGTCCTTGCAAAAGCACCTCCAGTGGGGTCAGGTGAGACTCCTCAAACTACTCCCTGTTCAGCTCTTGTCCAGCTGTTGTCCATGCTCCAGTGTATGCATGATCCATCACTACTGCTTATCTCAGTTGCATGGGAAACCACTCTTACAAGTCTTAACTGTGTGCAGAAGTCTGTCCTACATGACCATTTCTGCAGGGACTGTCCCTAGCAGCTGTTTACAAATGTCTCAACACTGAACATCTCAGTGCTCAATGTCTCAGTGCCCAACATCTGTCTCAATCCAGCTGTTGTCCCACCTAAGCAGATGGAGCTGCAGAGTTTCCAGGTAACCCAGGGACTCCATGGCTGTTTGGTACCAAGCCATGCTGCAATGATGACAAAAGAATAAAACTGATTTTCAAGCCTATAACTTCTAAGTTTCAATTAACATTTTCTACAACAAAGCAGACATTCATCCCCTGTGCAGGGCAGAGGCCAGAGAGGTCCCTCCTGACTTGGATACAGCCGGGTGTCAGCTCTGCCTTCCTCTGCAGCATCAGCAGCGACTTGTTCACCTGGTTGGAGAGATGTCTTGGAGGAGGTGGCTGTGCCATGTCCCCATGCAGCAGTCAGGTGGTCCGAGGACCCCTGCCCACCCGCCCATCCTTGATATGGTCTTGTACCATTAAGGACCCCTTAGGAAGGCTCAGACAGGACTCTACCATGGAGCTGTACCTGCTTAGCCTTAAAGCACCATGCATGGGGCATCACCTCCCATGGGGTCTGTGCCCAGGGCACCACGCATCCCCTCCTGCGGGGGCAAGCAGATTTTAATATCTACATATCTTCCAGAAAAGCCCTTCTGCACTTACAAGAGGGATTAATTCAGGAGTGCCCAAGAGCTCCTGCTTCAGTAACAGTCACAGTTCCCAGACGCAGGGAAAACCCAGCAAAACCACAAAAAAAAAAAAAAACCAGCTTAGAAACAGCAGCAGAAACTTGTAACGCAGCACGGGACTGCCATGAAGACAAACACCCATGGGCAGACACATCACCCTTCAGTGCAGCAGAGAAGAGCTGGTCAGGCTGTGCTTGTTGCAGCACTGTGGATGGCAGCAGTGTGATGGTGGCAGTGGGACAGCGTCAGGCTGCTGTGCCCACCCCAAGGACTCTGTCATGGAGCAAGGAATGGGCTGGCAGAGCCCCTTGGATAGTGGATGTGAAGCCGTGCTCAATCCTGTGTTCCTCTGGCACTGCCCTGGGTTACACAGACCTCCTCTCCTTACCTGTCCCAGATGCCCTGCCATCCAGCCGTCTTGTGGCTGCCAGCCTGGTACCTGCAGGGTTCCAGTTACAGCCCTATAAAGGGGGCTGGGGCATGGGGCTGGGAGGGAGCCATGTCAGGTGCTTCACAGCCCCACGACCATGGGGAGTGGTGCTTTTGCCCTGGTCCTCACCCTGGCCCTGGCAGTGTGCATTGTCCCTGCAGAGAGGTAGGTACAGGGACAGGTGTGATGATGGGGACATGGCAGACATAGCACTGGGATGCAGCATGGGCAGCTGGAGGTCCTCTCTTAAATGCCATTTTAGGCTGGGGCAAGCAGGAGAGCTTTGCAAGCACCTAGTCCAGGCAATGGGCAGGGTATCTCTGGGTCACCCCCAGCCACTCAGTCATCACCTCCACAAAGCTTCTCTCCCACAGGTGCACTGTGTACTGGACATCCCTTCCTGCAAGGTCTGTGCCCAGGGCCACCAAGCACAGGGCATCCCCACCTGCTGGGGTCTGTGCCTAGGGCACTGTGCACAGGGCATCACTTCCCACAGGGTTTTGTGCCCAGGGGTACCACACACAGGACATCCCCTCCTTCTGGGTCTGTGCCCGGGGCACCATGCATGCTGATGAGCTGGGATGTGATGGCCAGGCTGCACCATCTTCTCAGCAGCCAGCAGCACCTGGAGGAGCATTTCCCCAAACTGAGGCAGGGAGAGCCATGCTCCACAGTCTCACCCGCAGCAGGGCTCATGGTTCCGGCTGTGGAGCAGTGGGAGGGATGGGGTCCCCCTCTGCACCATACGAGGGGGCAGAGAGCCTGTGGCCATGTTCCTTCAGTGCCAGCTCAGCAGGCTGTGAAGGAATGAGCAGGACTCACTGATGGAGATTTCAGCGGTGAGGGATGATGGGAACTTCTGGGGAAATACCTCACATGGGTGAACCTCGCCAGTGGTTGTGCCCATGCCCCTCCCCTGAAGGGTGCCCAGCAGCAGCCCAGCGAGGGGGCCTGGCCCACCTTTGCCTTCACCGTGCTCTGGGACAAGTTCTCCAGCAAGTGCTGAGACACCCGGGGCTGGCACCACGGGAACAGCGGGAGCCAGGCAGGCAGGCAGGCAGCAGGATTTTTCCTCTGCTGGAAAGTCTGCTGGGTGATGCTTTGGTGCAGCTAAGCAGAGGGAGGCAGCAGTACCTGGCCAGCATGGTGCTAACAGGCAATGCTGGGCTTGCATGGTGCAACCCCTCCTCACCCAGCATCTTTGTACCCACCCCTGCCAGGCAGCCCAAGGTGCCTGTGGTGGGTCCAGATCCCATTAGGGCATGGGGATGCAATGTCACAGAGCCTGTCTCGCCCAAGGGAGCAGGCTGGGTGAGTGCGTGATCATTGAAGTGGGAACCCTGGGGAAGGGTGGGAAGCAGCATGGGTGCTGTCCAGCCTCTCACCAAGTGCTTCACCCAGATATCAGCACCACTTTTGCAGGGCAGTGCTTCATAGATGCGGGTGGGAAAGGAGACACCACCACATGGCTGCTGCGTGAAGCTGTTGGGTCCCTCGAGAAGGACTGGAAAGCCATGAGGTAGCAGGAGGATGCGGTGGGCAGCAGCCCCACAGAGGGGGCCTCCCCAGGACCCCTGAGGATAAGTATCCCCCTGGGCAAAGGGACCAGCCCTGGTAACCATCCCCAGCTTGGATTTGCAGCAGGGATGCCAATGCCCCCTGGCAAGGGGCTTGCCCTAGACAGGAGCATCTAGCAGCTGCTTGGGGGCATTTAGGGCCACCCTGAGTAGATCATGTCTGCAGGTCATCCCATGGGAACTCTCTGCTTTCCCACAAGGTAGACAGACATGCAAACACACCCCAAAAGGAAAGATCCTGCTGCTTGTCCCCATCCTGCGAGGATGCAGTTTCACCCATCCTGTGACGGCGCACTTTGGCTGCAACCTGGCCCCCCCAAGGCAAGAAAAATCAGTCTCTCTCGTCAAAAAAAAATTTAAAATCATGTCAGCTGTGGTTGTCTTTTTTAAAAAACTGCCCTTGCTCCCCCTCTGAGGCAGCTTTTGTCCCCACAGGTCCTCCTGCAGAGGGTAGGGCTCATTGCTATCTGCTGGCCACGACTGCCCTTTCCTGGGGACATCTGTATCCTCCTGCAATTACCCTCATCCATCTCCCTGGGCTCATTTCCCACTTTATCCTAATCCTAATTTCCACCCTGCACCATTGCTCCACACCTGCCTGCCGGTGGCAGAAGTGACATCGGCATCCCGAATCCAGCCACCTGCCTTGTGGTGCCTTCATACCCATCCCCACCAGATGCTTTTCCAGCCCCAGGACTCCCTGTAGAGTTGGGTGATGGAGGTAACAGTATCAATAGATGTGAGATGTTGGTAAAGCACTTCCTTTGTGCTGCACAGCACCCTAAGTAAAACATGCATAGTCAAAGCCCACATCCTGTCCCATCCCATCCCTCTGGGTTACAACCAGGGATTTTATCCTTCTCTGCTACTGTGTTTTGGCAGTGCCACTCCATCTGCTTCTGTGGACACCTGCCAAGCTTGCACTTTGGACACAAGGTTTTTGGCAGGTCCATGAGTGAACCTGAATCCTCTTGCAGAAGTGTTACAGATATAACCTACCACCAGGAATGCCAGCACACAAGCCATACAGTCTGCCCAGCCCCAACGAGGCTGGTGCACACTGCCGTGTGTGATGTGCAGTGGTGGCTGCCACCTCCCTGGTGTATGATGTGTTAGGAGAGGGGTGGTTTCCGCTCGCCCCAGCCTTCAGGGACACCCAGACCAGAGGGAAAGGTGCCGAGTAGCAGCAGCAGTGGGGCCCCAGGGTGTGTCAGGGCTGAGTGGCATGAGCAGTGGTGCCTTCCACCCTGGTGTGGGGCTCCACCACCCCCAGTACACACACCACAGCCCTGGTGCCATCCAATGCCTCGGACACTGCCGTCCTGGAGATGGCATGTATTTAGGCACCTGAATCCCATCTTAATTTTTGGTTGCCCACAGTCCCATGCCTGCACTGGGTCACTGCAGAGAGCAGAGCAGCAGCTCGGGTGTACAGGGAGAGTGCATACCCTGTTGTGCACATCCAAAGCCCCTAAAAGCAGCGATGCAGACACAAGGAAGGTTAGTGTGTTTAGTAAACACACTTGCTTAGATCCCAGTGTCCTGCTGTGGACCAGGGCTAGGCTGTTGGTGCTGGTGGGACCAGCACTACATGATGCCAGGGGAAGCTGCAAAGAGGACAGGAGGGAGGGACTATTTGTGCAAGGATGCTCCTCGCTGTGAGAATCCGCCCAGAGACAGGCAAACAGAGCTATGTCCCAGAGAAACTCCATTTCCCACCAAGTGCACAAGGAAAGCAGTGCAGCTGGCTTTAGCCTCCCCTGGGTGGGAACAGCAAACAGCCCAGAGCAGCAGCTGGGCTGAAGGCAATTGGTGCCACGGGTGCAATGCCTGCGCTGAAGTGGCAATGCCAGTGGCATAAGCTTCACAGTGTGTCCCCCAGTGCTGCCTTGGGGCAAAGCCAGGGTGGTAGGATGGAAGCAGGGTGCCCCCCCGCCTTGGCCAGGCACCCCAAGCTACAGTGCTGGCCTTGCAGTGCCTCCTCTCTGAGTCCTGGTGGAGCAATGCTAGCTGCCAGTTTGTGTCCATCCTCAGCAAGGATGGTAGCTTCTCTGGTTCCTACCTGCTGGGGCCTGCAGCCAGTGACCCTGAAATCCTCACCTCATTGCTAGAGAGGTCCCAGTAGGATGCAGGGCTGGTCTCACAGCCCACCTTCTCCTTCACCATACACTGGCAGCTCTGAGGTAGGTGGGAGGGGGCCATCGCCCCGCAGTGGGGATGCCAGCAGGACCCAGGGGGGTGGCTTCATGACTCATCGCCCCAGCTCATGCCCCCTTGGACCCTTCCAGACTCAGAGAGAGCCCAGACGACTGCCTTCCTGGGCCAGTACTATGTGGGTACCAATGGGGAAGAGACCCTGCACACTCTGTGGCTCCTGTGAGAGGTGGCCAAGGGCCCTGTCAAGGACTGGAAAGCCACCCAGTGAGTGCCAGGTCCCAGCCACTGCTGTGCCAAGCATTCCTGCGCCCCAGGATGGAGAGGGGAGAAATCCCATGGGATGAGGCACAGTGAGACTGGGAAGGTGAAATGGGTTTGTCACTGGTGCTGAACAGGGGCTAAAGAGCATCCCTGTGACCTGGCCGGATCCTGCATCCTGGGTGTGCCCCAGGGCTGGGTGAGCCCAGGATGGGGTCTGGCCCCAGCTGGACCCCCTGGGACTCCCCTCACACATATCCCAGGGGGAAGAGACCAGAGCATGATGCCAGCACCTGGAGCAGCCTCTGCCACAGGGTGCTGGAGCCCTGCACATCCTGCTCAGCATCCAGCAAGGACACGGTGCCTGCCCCTCACCTTGGGTTTCCCCTCTGTACCCACCACCACAGTACAGTACACCACACCCCAGCCAAATGAACCACAGTGATTTGGGGTTTCCTGTAGGATTGGTACCAGCATTTTCACACAGATAAAATAACAGTGAGTGGGGAAATGCAGGAGGCCCAGGCCCGCAAGGAGACAGCACTCCCCCTGGTCAGGCTCTGCCCATGCTGATGTGCTGCATTTCATCAACTCAGCCCACGGGTTCATGCTTTCCCAGGCAAGTTCAGCCTAGCATGAAGGCTGGGCACCAGGTGCAAAATAAAGGGTGTGTGAGCCGACACCGGCACAATGCAGAAACAACCACAAAACCACGGATGAAATGCAAAGAGTAAATTTAAAAATTAAAATAAAAATCTTGATACCCCACGAACCGGGGAATCTCTGAAGCAGCACCCGGGCAGAGGCACGCAAGCAGGAACGTAGGCACTGCAGAGCTTGGTCCTTCCTAATGAGAGTCCTTGCTAGTGAGAGAGAGAGTCAAGAGAAAGAGTCTGAACATGCTGTTTGCGCCTGTGTTACCTGAAACAAAAGCTCTCAAAACCAGAAGTAGTTTAGAGAGGAGATATTGCTTTATTCGACATCGGGTGCTAGGTGGAAATCCACAAATCTAGCACACCTTACCGGGGACATTCACCCATTATTTATACACAAAGGAATCTCATTATTCTGCCTAGCTAATACATAACTCCACCGAGGCTTACATATTCCTTAGGATAACCGAATAGCCCTTTTGCACATGCGTATTACATTTTGCAGCATCTGCAAAACACTTCTGCGCAGGCGTGAGCTCCTCGGTGGTATTTTGGGTAAGGATACCCTTCCTCACATTATCCTTTTAAGGTATTGAGTTATCTCAGGACAGTAAAAGTTTACTGTAAGTTTGCCAACTTGTTGAGGATGATAAGGATGTCCTTTGAAGTAGCCACAGCTGTGTCCTAATTGGCATAGGAGTGCATACTTTGACATATGAGAGAACCTTGAAGTCATTAACTACTTCTTGTTATCCCATCCTTATCACTATCAGCTCGGTGACCAACTATTTTCTCACACAGTAAGCAGCCCAGTAATTAACTCATTTTAGTTAGCATATGGTTATAAACAAAGCAGAGGCCTGCCTTTGGTAACACCTGTATATAAGGGATTCAAGCAGGCGTTGTTTTCCACTGTGCTTTGATCTTCTTCAACAGCAGTGCATGAATCTCGGGCATGTTTGATAAGGTGCCCCTGAGTCTATCATAGGCCTATATTATCTAAGTACAGATGTTGTACTTGTCGAGCACACAAGACTAAACAATGATTAGCGAGATACATGTGTTTTTCCAATACCCCAGGTGCAAGTCACTTGAGAATATTTACAGTCCTCCTCGCCAATCTTCCATTACTTTCCCACACCAAGGCTGGGCTTCCTCCCTCTCACTGGCTCAGAGATGCTCACTGTGGGACCAGTGCAAGAACACAGAAAGCAATGAAAAAGAGCAGCCCTGGGGCAGCACAGGCTGAGATCACAGAGCAACCATCCCCAAAACTCCCAGTGTGGTACTGGGATCAGCTGTGAGATATCCCAGCCTCTGCCACAAGAGCAGAGGAAGAGCTTTGCTGGCTGGTGCAGGCAGTGCCTAGCAGCAGGAACATGTTTGGCTGCATTTGATGAAGAGCCTGCTATGCTTGCCTGGCTCCCTGCCCACTCTCCCAGAGCTATCTCACCTCCTGATATTTGGCCAAGCAAGCCAGACTGCTGCAGAGCATGGTGCTGACCCCATCACCCCAGCCAAACACCAGCTCTGATGGCCACTCCCTGTGTTGCTGGCAATACTGTGGTGTTTTATTTCGGATGACTCATACAGATATCAATTAGCACTGGGCCAGGGACTCCAGGTGACATCTGTGGCATTATGCACCCTGGCCTTGAACCGCAAAAAATGAAATGAAAGCAAGAACAGGGTCCTAGACCACTCCTGCCACCACATGGCTCCTGGGGAAAAAGGTTCAGTGTATGCTGAGTGTTGCTGTCAGAGTATGCAGGGATAAAACGAAGAAAGCCAAGATCTCCTTGGAATTAAACCTGGCAAGGGATGTCAAGGTCAACAGGAAGGGTCTCTTCAAGTATATTGGAGGCAAAAGGAAAAGGAGAGAAAATGTGGGCCCGCTGTTGAATGAGACGGGTGCCATGGTGACGGAGGATGCAGAGAAGGCAGAGTTGCTGAATGCCTTCTTTGCTTCAGTCTTTACTGCTCAGGCCAGCCCTCAGAAGTCCCACACCTTGGAGGAAACAAAGAAAGTCTGGATGAAGGAAGAAT
>KZ507291.1:45047-58212 GCA_002844005.1 Limosa lapponica baueri
TCTTTGGAGAAGGGCTCTTGTCAAAAATCTACTTTTCTCGTGGTCAGCTCTCAGAAGTCCATGCACTCGGGTCGCCGTTCAGGCGAGTGCTGCCCCAGTAATCCTTCTTCGCAGCCGCCTTGACTCCTGCCTGCTGCCCCCTGCCCGTGGTCAGGAGCTGCCTGCCCCAATTGCATCAGGGTGGCTGGAGCCTTGTGAGATGTTTTGGGGTTTTTTTGTTTTTGTTTGTTTGTTTGTTTGTTTGTTGTGTTTTGATTGTTGTTTTTTTCCTGAGCTGGCTTCCAGCTGGCCTGTTTTCCCTTGATTGCTGCTTCCAGCACAAGGGAGGTAACGCACCGTGCTGGGGAGGGGGATCCAGCCATAGTATAGACCCAAACAGACTCCAGAAAGGAGGAGCTTCCATTCACCGCAGCCACACAGCCTCAACATGAGTGGAAAAGCCTGGACAGAGAGCCAAGGGGAGCCAAAAAGCTAGCACTAGGGCAGGGGGCCATGCACAGCCAGGCAGCAGTGTCAGGACATGGCAGCCCCAAGGGGCAAATTTAGGACCTGGAAGACAATTTGCACACATGTGGAGTGCTGTGCCCTGCAGCTGTCAGACCCAAGTGTATCTACTTCCCTCCCTGGGCTTCTCCAGCTGGGTGGCCGCTTCTTTGCCACAGTCGGATGCTGCAGTCTGAGGACTCCGGAGTTGGGTGCATGCGCTCTCCAGCCTCTCCTCCTGTCTGGAAGGGTCTTGGCTTGCAGGAGGTGAGGGGATGCTGTGACATTTTTGGCTTGGTGGCCAGAGGCTTAGCTGCCGCGGGGTGCAGGGCCGCTCACTGCGTGTCTGGTGCCCAGTGGGGAAGCAGTTTGCCGTGTGCTGGTTGCTACCTGTTGCATGCTGGCAGGGTGTCCCCATGCCTTCCCTGCCACCCTTTGGGGAGAGGAGACTGGTTTCTGTGTCATACCCTTCCTTTAGCCCCAGAAATGACAGCAGAGATGTAGCCTGTTGCTAAAGAGCTAGAAAATAGCTGTCATGCCTGCAGTACAGGTGACCAGTGTGGGCAGCAGCCCCTGCTCACCTCTTGCTGGTGGGATGAGCACTGGATGCTGTCCACAGTGCAGTTGTGCCCATGGCTGGCTTGTGCCTGCTGTTTGGCCAGAGCCCGGTGCAGGGTGCAAAGCTGGGCAGCATTGGTGGTGCCTCAGAGCAGGTTGTCACTGTGGTACAGTCAAGGACTCTGCGGGTTGTTGCCTGGGGAGCAGGCAGTGAACAAGTCATGGGTGTTGGGGTGATGCTGAGTGTTGCCCGAGCTGCTCTGGGTGGTGGTCATGGCAGTGTCCTGGCACAAGGAGGTGCCGTGATGCAGGCTGCAGCTCAAAACCAGGTCACAACCTCATCACCAGCTGTTGCATGCAGTAGGGATGGGTTTGAGGTGTTGCCAGTCACTCCAGATGTTCGGTGCTAGGCTGGGGTGGATGAAAGCCCCCCTTTCCCCCACTGCTGGTGCTTTCACCGCTGCTCTTGTGCTGATTCTCTCAGTCCCAGGACATGCTCATGCAACTGGCAAAAGCGGTGGCCAGTGCCACTGCTGTGCTGGTGCTCAAAGCCAAGAATGTGGCTCAGAAAATGGAGGACTTGGCACTGCAGATGATCACTGCTGCCACCCAGTTCACCCTCTCCACCTCCCAGCTGGTGGCCTGCACCAAGGTAAGCAGCATTAACCCTTGTCTTGGCATGGCTGCAAGCATCACCTGGGTGGTGGCAGCTCTAGCCGGTGGGGTTGTAGGTGGGCCAGGACTGTGTACCCTCAGGTGGGATGTTAGGGGTCTGACACCAGAAGCATGGGCTGCCTTGGGCGTTTGCCACCCCCAAATGCTGAATACCCTCTTGGAGGATCAGAAGTTGGGGACAGTTGTCCCTGCATGGCTTCTACAAGGAGCACACCATGCTCGCTGCCCAGCCTTTCCTCCTCCCTTCCAGGTAGTGGCTTCCACAATCAGCTCCCCGGTCTGCTAGGAGCAGCTGATTGAGGCTGGCAAGTTGGTGGCCAAGTCAGCTGAGGGTTGTGTGGAGGCCTCCAGGGCAGCCACCAGTGATGACCAGCTCCTGAAGCAGATGGGGATGGCAGCCACGGCCATCACCCAGGCCCTGAATGACTTGCTGCAGCATATCAAGCAGCACACCACAGGTGGGCAGCCCATCAGGTGCTACAACCAGGCTACCGACACCATCCTCAACATCACTGAGAACATATTCAGCTCCATGGGTGATGCAAGTGAGAGCGACTGATGGCTCCCGGGGTAGCACGATGGGTGGGGAGGTATCGAGAAGCCTGTGGGACTTGCTAAGGGGCCACCCTTCCTTTCTTTCTCAGGGAAAATACAATTCTGGCCCAGGCCACCTCTGACCTTATCAACTCCATCAAAGCCAATGCGGAGGGAGAGACCTGGAGAACTCATGCAAGCTGCTGAGCACAGCCAAGATCCTGGCTGATGCCACCACCAAGATGGTGGAGACTGTGAAGGTTCGTGGTGTGCAGGAGGATGGGCTCTGGCTCTGATCCCCGTCTGATGCCATTGGCTCGGTGCTGCGGAGGGGGTGCTGCCTCTGGGTCAGGGAGCAGTTCCTGGAGTAAGGTCCTGTGCTGAGCCAAATACCTGTGAAATGGAGTGGGGCTCCTCCTGAAGCTGTGGGTGGTAGCAGAGGAGCTGTTAGCTCTCCTGTTGCTGAGCTCTTTGAGAGAGGCTTCAGGCATATCTCAGGGTTGCGGTCAATGGCTCGATGTTGAGTGCAGGGTTGCACTCAAAGGGTTGCGGTCAATGGCTCAATGTCCAAGTGGAAGCCAGTGATGAGTGGCGTCCCTCAGGGGTCAGTACTGGGACCGGTGCTGTTTAACATCTTTGTCGGAGACACGGACAGTGGGATTGAGTGCACCCTCAGCAAGTTTGCCGATAACACCAAGCTGTGTGGCGTGGTCAACACGCTGGAGGAAAGGAACACCATCCAGAGGGACCTTGACAGGCTTGAGAGGTGGGCCCATGCAAACCTCATGAAGTTCAACCAGGCCAAGTGCAAGGTCCTGCACATGGGTCAGGGCAATCCCAAGCACAAATATAGGCTGGGCAGAGAATGGCTTGAGAGCGGCCCTGAGGAGAAGGACTTGGGGGTGTTGGTAGATGAGAAGCTCAACATGAACCAGCAATGTGTGCTGGCAGCCCAGAAAGCCAACCGCATCCTGGGCTGCATCAAGAGAAGCGTGGCCAGCAGGTCACGAGAGGTGTTTCTGCCCCTCTACTCCGCTCTGGAGAGACCCCACCTGGAGTACTGTGTCCAGCTTTGGAGTCTTCAGCACAAGAAGGACATGGACCTGTTGGAATGGGTCCAGCAGAGGGCCACGAAGATGATCAGAGGGCTGGATCACCTCTCCTCTGAAGACAAGCTGAGAGAGCTGGGGTTGTTCAGCCTAGAGAAGAGAAGGCTCCAGGGAGACCTTATAGCAGCCTTCCAGTACCTGAAGGGGGCCTACAGAAGAGATGGGGAGGGACTCTTTATCAGGGAATGTAGCGATAGGATGAGGGGTTTTAAACTGAAAGAGGGGAGATTTGGATTAGATATTAGGAAGAAATTCTTTACTGTGAGGGTGGTGAGATACTGGAACAGGTTGCCCAGGGAAGTTGTAGATGTCCCAATCCCTGGAAGTGTTCAAGACCAGGCTGGATGGGGCTTTGAGCAACCTGGTCTAGTGGGAGGTGTCCCTGCCCATGTCGGGGGGGCATCCTGCCCAAACTATGCTATGATTCTATGGGTTTCCTGCTTTCTCCAGGGAGCTGTAGCCTACCCAGACAGCGAGGAGCAGCAGCAGTGGCTGCGTGAGGTGGCAGAGGAGCTCCACGTGGCAACTAATGCTGCAGCCCAGAACGCCATCAAGAAGAAGCTTGTGGACAAGCTGAAGGTGAGATGCTGGGCAAGAGACTGTGGAGGGTGAGCAAGCATGGTCAGCAAACGACACCTGGCTGGGAACCTCTGTGTCCCTGATCTTTCTGGAGGGAAAAAGTCCTTTTCATGTACAGTGTCCATGCTGCATCCTGCAGAGACCTCCCCACTGCTCCCTTCCCTTCCCTTGCATGCACCATGTTGCTTTGGGATGCCGGACATCAAGGGTGCTGTGGATGCTCCGTTATCACAGGTGGAAGCACGGGAGAAGAAGTTTAGGGGAAGCTGGGCCCCAGTGCATGGCAGGGAGGCTCCGGGATTGGCTGCCCTGCTGCTAGTGCTAACCTGTGCCTTCCCCTGCCAGCATGCAGCCAAGCAAACTGCCGTCTCCACCACCCAGACCATTGCTGCTGTGCAGCATGCTGCCTCCTCCAACAAGAACCCTACCGCGCAGCTGCAGCTGGTACAGAGCTGCAAGGTAAGGGCCCAGGCCAGATCCTGGCATCTCTTGCGCCACCTGTCCCTGCCTCTTCTCCCATCAGCCATGCCAGGGCTTCATGCTTGGCCTCAGCAGGCAGGCAGACCTTGGGGTCCTTGTGCAGCTTCCCTGGGAGCTGGTCTTCTGGTCACTGGTCCCAGATTAGATCTCCATCTCCTCCCAGCTGAGCCTCTCCAGTGACCCTCCTCTCTGGCAGGTGGTGGCAGAGCAGATCCCGATGCTGGTGCAGGGCGTACGAGGAAGCCAGTCCCAGCCGGACAGCCCCAGTGCCCAGCTGGCTCTCATTGCCGCCAGCCAGAACTTCCTGCAGGTACCTATGCTGCCTGGAGCCTCCTGTGCTGGCTCCGGCACAGGCGTTACAGCTCTCATACCGTGCTTGGCCCTCCTAAGATACTGGGAAACCTACTGCATGTGGGCAGCAGAGAAATGCTGCATGTTTGTCCCCTTCTCATGGCTTTTTCTTTTGGCCCGGCAGCCCGGTGGGAAGATGGTAGCTGCAGCCAAGGCCACTGTCCCCACTATCATGGACCAAGCCTCCACAATGTAGCTCAGCCAGTGTGCCAAGAACTTGGACGCGTCTCTGGCTGAGCTCTGCACGGCTACCCAGAAGGTGAGGGGCTGAGTCTTGTTGTGCAGTGGAACCCTGGCTACGCAGAGCAGGGTGGGAACGGCAGGGCAATAGGGACAGCCTGGTGGCAGGTCATGGCCTCTGCTGTGGCAGGGTGGGTTTGGTGGTCACCTTCCCTTCTCCCCCATTGCAGGCTCAGGAGGTGTGTGGACCCCTGGAGATGATAGACTCTGCACTGGGTCTCATGCAGAGTCTGGAGAGGGACTTGCAGGAAGCTAAGGCAGCTGCCTGCGACAGCAAGCTCAAGCCTCTGCCGGGAGAGACAGTGAGGGTGTGCGATGGGTGCTGGGGCAGGGGAGCTGCCAGAGTGGAGGCTGGAGGTGCAACCCACCAGCATATCCCTATTCATCCCCCCCACAGATGGAGAAGTGCACCCAGGACCTGGGGAACAGCACAAAAGCTGTCAGCTCTGCCATCGCTCACCTCCTGGGAGAGGTGGCCCAGGGCAATGATCCATCCCATTCCCATCCTCTTCGCCACCTCTCCTAACCCCTGTCTCTGCCTCCAGTTCTTTCCCAGCACCAAGAGCTTTCAGGAGGTGCAGAGCCAGCTTGTCCTGGTTCCAGCGGGGATAGAGTTAATTCTCCCCAGGATCTAGCAGGAACACAGGTATTCCATCCCATGTGAGCCATGCCCAGGGGATAGTGGGGAAGGGGGGGGCAGGAAGTTGAAACTTGGGAGCGGGCTGGGGTTCCTGGGTTGTTACTGTTATTGTTTTCTTGTTCCCTTTGTTGTTCTGTTAAACTGCCTTTGTCCCAGAGTTTTGCCTTTTTCTTCCGATTCTTCCCTCATGGCTGTGGTGGGGAGCCTGATAGAGCAGCTGCCATGTGGTTCTTTGTTGCTGCCACGTGGTTCTTTGTTGCCGTCAGAGTCTAAACCACGACAGTCCTTTTTGGTGCCCAACTTGGGGCACTCAGAGGGTTGAGATAATGACAGATCCGACCAGAGCTTGTTAAAATGAATTTGTTGTGTGCCTTTATTGTATTAGTTGAATAGCCGCCAGTCACCATGTTGCTTTCTTTGTTCTCGTGGCTCTGCTATGTAAATTCCTATATGGTTTGTATACTCCCCGCGATGTTGTTTATCACCTCTGAAAGAGGGATCAGGATTATAATTTTGCTGTCCTGTGTAATATCAACTTATGATGTGATGGCATCACTGTTCAGATGTTTATGGGGGAGTGTTTATGTGGTATTGTTGTCCTGCCCGTACCTCGGGCACCGTCTTTCACACCCAACCTATGGGGGAAACAGGGGGGAAATACCCTCCACAGCTCTATCGCCTCCCTTTTCATCTTTGGGCCAGGTGTGACAGCTTTTGAGAATTTTGAATATCCTTGGGATGCTGAAACCAATGTGGTCCTATTGTTTTGTCTCCTGAATGTCTTCCGGGTCTTGTTTAGGGTCAAACAACAATTTAAGACTACCACCCAGAGATCTGCCCCGAGGCTGGATAGTGATGGGTGGCATGGGATGTGTGAGAATATGGGCAGATATCTAGAGAGCTTTTCACCTCCAATGGTTTGGGACTTGTCCTGGTTTGAGGTAAAACAGAACTAATTTTCTGTTTTGTAATTTTACTTTTTCAGCTGGGCCTCTTGTAACTAACTGAAATTAACAGCATATTGTTCAGAAACTGTTTAGTCTTACAGTGATAAGACCTGATTATACCAAGCAATGGTATGCAGACAGGCCCTTGCTTATACTTATTGCTGTAACAACCAAGGTCAGGCACATTTGTTATTTGCCCCATTGGAGGGTCAGAAGCAGAAAAGCATAGAGGGGTCACACCTGCAGGGAGGAGTGGACAGGACAGGTGACCCAAACCTGACCAACAGGGTATTCCATCCCATCTGCATCATGCTCAGTATAAAAGCTGAGGGATCAAAGGGTCAACTCTCTTCCTTCGATGGCCAACGTCCAAGGAGGACCCTGTCTGTTCATCTGCCTTTGATCCCGATCTGAGCATTCCTGACTCCAGATCCAGAATCCAGCTCCTGTCCATCACCGAGTCCAGCCTGGGACTTTACCTTGTGCCTGCTGGTGACGTGATGATCGTCGTGGGAGCTTGATACGGTTTTGTATATACTGTATACTTTTTTTTTTCCCTTTTCTTATTATTATTTATTATTTCTTCATTATTTATTTATATTTTCATTAAAGTAGTTTAGTTTTTTCTAAACTCATAAATCTCTTTGATCTCTTCCTCTCCTCTCTTTTCCTTAGAGGGGGGAGGGAGGGGCCATCTGTCATTCTGATTGGTCAATTCGGTCAAAACCACAACAGGACTTCACCCCCGAACAGCTACAGGACCCTGATAAAGTGATAGAATATTTGAAAGGAAAATGCTGTGGCTATTCCAGAGAGGCACAACTCAACACAGTGTGCTGGGCCCTGGCCAGTATCTACCAGACACTGCTCAATATTGTGCACCATCCTCAGGAGAAAGAGAGGGAAACCAGGCCGACAGACACTGCAGCAGGCACTGCAGCTACTCCAACCCCTGTGACAGACACTGCAGCTACTTGGACCCCAGTGGCAGGCATTGCAGCTGAATCAGAAAACCAACCCATGCATGTATCAGTTGCCCCTATACAGAAGAAGAAATACACTAAGAAATCAGTTCGCTTAGTAAGGGATGACAATGAACCTGGGGCATCACGAGAACAAGAGGAAGAGGCAGAACCAGAGATAATCACCCGATCCCTATCCCCGAGCGAGCTGCAGGACATGCGAAAAGATTTCAGCCGACTTCCAGGCGAGCACATTGTCACCTGGCTGCTCTGATGCTGGGATAATGGGGCCAGTGGCTTGGAATTGGAGGGTAGGGAAGCCAGGCAGCTGGGATCCCTGTCTAAGGTAGAGGGGGCATTGACAAGGCAATTGGGAAAAAGACACAAACCCTCAGCCTCTGGAGGCGACTCCTGTCAGGCGTGAGGGAAAGGTACCCCTTCAGTGAAGATGTTGTATGTCATCTGAGCAAGTGGACCACCATAGAGAGAGGTATCCAGTACCTGAGAGAATTAGCCATGCAGGAGATGGTTTATTATGACCTGGACAATGTGCAGTTACCCACAGATCCTGATGAGGTCCAATGCACAAGGCCCATGTGGCAGAAGTTTGTACGGAGCGCCCCATCATCATATGCCAACTCATTGGCAGTGATGGAATGGAAAGGCAAAGAGGGACCAACGGTGGATGAGGTGGCTGCCTGACTTCAGCAATAAGAAGAAAGTCTCTCTTCTCCTCTTGTCTCAGCTGTGGAGAAACTGTCCCGGAAGGTCCAGCAACTTGAAGAGAATATGTCCTTCTCCCCACCTGTACAGGCCAGTATCTCAGCTGTTAGGAGCAGGCGTTTCTCCACTCGAGAGAGAACACAGAGGGTACACACCACGAGGCACCCTGTGGTTCTACCTGCGTGACCACAGAGAGAACATGAGGAAGTGGGATGGACAGCCTACTTTGATCCTATGGGCACGGGTACAGGAGTTGCAAGGGAGAACAACCACAAAAGGGGATCTCTCCAGGAAGAGTGCCACCCCAGTGGTCTGAGAGAGTGGCTGCCACGTGGTTCCTTGTTGCCGTCTGAGGCTAAACCACGACAGTGGGTCCTTGGGGTTGACAGTCAGAGAGCAGGCAGTCTGGATGAGGCCGGCAGAGCTCTCCAGCGTGGTCTTGGCTGAAGAGACAGTGGACTCCATGGCTCTGCACCCCTACATGGGGAGACGATGGGCTGGTGACGCACTCGAAGGGACTGCGCATGGGAAGTTACCTCCTCCCTCTCCCATGACCCTCACCCCAGAGCAGCCCCTCGAAGCCCAAGGCTTACTGCCACCTCCCCATCACACACCCCTAAAGCTTCAGCCCCTCGCTGGGGCCCCATCCCAAGCTCCGGGGGAGGCACAGCTCCTCCTCATCCTTCTGAAGCCCCTGTCACAGCTGGTCCATTCCCTCCCTGCCCCTGCAGCATCCTACCTCTGGGCTGATCTGGGCAGGAACAGTGGCAAACTCTGGGTTGGAGGCAAAGGCCGTCAGGTTATCCACAGCCTCTATGAGAGGGGCAGTGGTGGTGTGGCACTGCTCCCGGTTCTCCTTGTTGAATGTGCCATCCAGGACCTGGCGTGGAAAGACAGAGGCAATTATCCAGACCCCACCATGCCCCAAATCCCATCCCCACCACGGTGCCCCAGCAGGGAGACTGCACTTTGATGGTCTTCACAAGGTTGGCCGTGCTGTTGGCCACCTCCTTGGCTGACTAGATGAACTGGCTGGGTTGGCAGTGTGGGAGGAGGTCAGGCAGCACGTGTTGCACAGGACCAAGGTGTGCTTCACTAGAATGGTGGCTGCTGACAGCACTTGCAGGGAAGAGCAGAGTGAGGCAGTACCCACCATGTCTCCCCATCCCCACATGGGGCACCAGTGACTACAGAAGTCCCTCTTGGGACCCAAGAAGGATTGTCAAGGTCCTGCACACCCATACAGCCCCCCATCTGGACTGTTATTGTTGCCAGCTAGTTCCCAGTACAGATGGGGCCTGATGAGACACTACCCATAATTTTGGCCAACTCTTGGGACACAGTTCTTCCCACTAGCCTCACACTCCCTTTTGTGCAAGAAAATGCTCATAGAATCATAGAATGGTTTGGGTTGGAAGGGACCTTAAAGATCATTGAGTTCCAACCCCCTTGCCATAGGCAGGGACACTTCCCACTAGACCCAGAATGGTGCCCCACCTCATGCTCACCTGGGACTGGATGCAGGCAGGGTCCACCAGGTTCTGGCAGGACATCTGGATGGCTTGGTTAGCTCTGGCAAACTGAGTGGGATCTACCAAGCCCTGCTGTCCAGCCTGGCTGTTGGGGTCTGAGACCCCCATAAGGCAGGCAGCCTAGGAGCATGAGAGAGGTAATGAGAGCTTGCATACCCCCTGGGCATGGCTCACATGGGATGGAATACCTGTGTCTCTGCTAGATCCTGGGGAGAATTAACCCTAACCCCGCTGGAAGCAGGACACCCACCACAGTGGTTGGTGCTGGCCAGCCACTCTTGCACAGTCTCAGATTACATCAAGAAGCTGATCACCAACATGAGGTGAGGCGAGTCCTGCCCACTTGGTCATGGCCTTGCCCCCACTGGTGGGTACCCCTGCTCAGGCTTACTCCAAGTGAGCATCCCCAGGGACATTTTGGCTCATCTTCTCCTTGGACACAGCCAGGGGGAAACAAGGGATGGGATGGAAGATGCCATCCCTTGTCCTGTACGTGAGCTGCTCCTTCAGCCCTGGCACGGATTGATGGGGACGTGCGCTGATGTGCCTGGGCTCTGACACTGGGTTGCCCCCAGCCCAGAAGAAGGGGTCCTGCCCCTCACCAGCACCAACTGAGGCTGGAGGTGAAAGGGTGGCATAGCACCTGCCAGTGCCAGGCTGATCCATCTGTCACCCAGGGACAAAGCTCCAGGACAGTGGGAGTGTGACCAGGCCATCAAGGTGCTGAACAGATGCATGCAGGAGGTGGACCAGGCCTCCCTTGCTGCCATCAGCCAGCAGCTGGCCCCCTGAGAAGATATCTCCCAGGAGGTGGGTTAGGGATATGCTGCTGCAAGCTCAGCTGGGGTGGGTGTCCTTCCCTTTGGCTCCCAGCAGTGTGCGGTGACACTGGCCCCACTGCAGCCTCACGCAATGCCTTCTCTTTGTGACAGGCTTTGCACAACCAGATGATCACAGCTGTTCAGGAGATCAGCAACCTGATCGAGCCCGTGGCCGGCACGGCACAGGCTGAGGCCTCGCACTTGGGGCACAAGGTAATGTGGGGATGGGGAGATGCTGATGAGGCGCTTGATACATGTGGAGGAGCTCATGGCAGGAGGGAGAGGTGTGAGGCAGCCGGGACTGGAAGCTGCTGACACTGACACTGCCTCTTTCCTAGGTCTCCCAGACAGCTCAGTACTTTGAGCCACTCATTATAGCAGCTATTGGCACTGCCTCCAAAACACCCAACCACCAGCAGCAGATGAACCTCCTGGACCAGACCAAAACACTGGTCGAGTCCACCCTGCAGATGCTGTATAGAGCCAAGGAGGCTGGTGGGAACCCAAAGGTGAGCAAGGAGGGGCATGTGTTTGACAGCATGCTCTCCTTAGTGTGTGGGTGCTGCGTGCTGCGCTCACGTATGCCAGACACAGAAACCTGGCCGGGGCTACTGTAAGTGTGAGGCATCCCCAGTGGGAGAGGAGCTGCTGCCTGCTTTCCCTCACTTTGGCTTATCCTTGCAGCAAGCTGCCTACACCCAGGAGGCTCTGGAGGAGACCATGCAGATGATGGAAGCAGTGGAGGACTTGACCACTACCCTGAATGAGGCAGCCAGCACTGCAGGTGTTGTGAGGGGCATGATGGACTCTATCATCCAGGCTGTCAACCAGATGAGGGGAGTGTGGAGAGGATCTGGCCAGGGCTGGGGGTGGAAGAGAGGAAGAGTCAGTTAAACCCTACAAGGTCTCTGGGCTGGGGCTAGAGCCAGACTCTCCTGATGGTCTCTTGCAGCTGGATGAGGGGCCAATGGGCGAGCCAGAAGGGACCTTTGTAGACTACCAGACCACAATGGTAAAAGACAGCCAAGGCCATCGCAGTGACTGTGCAGGAGATGGTGAGTGCAAGCAAGCCTGTCATCGCAGAAAGCAGTGCCTGCCACCCAGGCAGGGCAACCACCCTCCTTGCTTGCCTGTCCCAGCATAGGGCCCCTCCACTTCCTGCTCTTCTTCCATCGGCAGGTCACCAAATCCACCACCAACCCAGATGAGCTGGGTATACTGGCCAACCAGCTCACCAATGACTACAGGCAGCTGGTGCAAGAGGCCAAGCTGGCTGCGCTCACTGTGGAGAACGAGTAGATGCAAGCATGGGGTGTGCCATGGGGCAGAGGCAGGATCTGCTGGGGCATGAGAGCAGAGGACGAGGGCACTCAAACTTCCTGTCGGAGCTGGGGGCAGGCAGCATTCAGACCTCCCTTGCAACACAGTGTGGAAATGCGGAGCAAAGCCATGTTTCCTTTTTCCTCCTCCTGAGTTGGGAGGATTGGGAGAGAGGAGCTGGGTGGGGGTGGCTGATGTTTCCCAGCGGGTATTGTGGATGCAGGGCTTAGTTCCCTGCTGGCACTCTTATGCACGTGTTCTCTTCCAGATCAGTTCCCACATCAAGCACCGAGTGCAGGAGCTGGGTCATGGCTGTGCTGCCCTGGTCACTAAGGCTGGAGCCCTGCAGTGCAGCCCCAGTGATGCCTACACCAAGAAGGAGCTGATAGAGAGCGCGCGCAAGGTTTCTGAGAAGGCGAGTGGCCTGGAGAGAGGAGTGATGGCATGGTGAGGTGGGAGGGATGCTGGATTGAGCCATGTGCCCTCAGAGCCACTGCACTGGGTTCTTCCCTGGTCCTGTTGGGCTCTATCAGCTCTCAGCCATGTTTGCCCTGGCCTGATTCAGCTGATGGGGTGGAGAATAGATCCCCCTCTCCAGGCACTTGTAACAGCAGCTAGTGCTGTGATGACTGAGTGTGACTGCTGACGTGCTGATGTTCTGCTAGGGAAGACTAATCTACATACTGGTGGCAGCCCAAGGCCCTCCAAATCAGCTCTTGCAGTGGTGGGTGTAGCATTTGCCGCGTCTCTAGCCAGCCTGCAGCTCGTGCTGGGTGATCGATCTCTCCTGTACCTTTTGTTGGCATGGCAGAAAGCATCCTGTTCATCAATCTAAAGAGCACACTTCTGAATAACAGACGAAAATATGGCTAAAAAACTTTAGTTGATAAAGGTAGAGCAGCAATGCTTGTAAACAAGGTTACAAAAGCAAAACAAACACTTGTTCATAGTGCCTGGAAGGTGTCTGCATACTCAGGGCCTCCTGCAGGTCATTCCTTTCCAAGATTGCTTTCCATCAGGAAACGTTTTATGAGTGCTTGCCCAAGTACAGAAATTGAGTTGAACAGTTGAAGAAAGAGTGAACTGCAATGTTCTGATGCCCATCATGCAAACCTTATTCATTTGGAAACTAGCAGAGTCCAGTATCTCCTGGACCCCCAAACACAATAGGTACAAGGTAAAAATATGGAAGCTAAGAAGGGGTGTCTAAG
>KZ507291.1:58262-75588 GCA_002844005.1 Limosa lapponica baueri
GACCCCCAAACACAATAGGTACAAGGTAAAAATATGGAAGCTAAGAAGGGGTGTCTAAGCCACATGATTCCCGATTCCCCTCCTTGGTGTAAAGCGGCTCCATCTTGGGGAGGTGTTGGAGGAGGTGTGTGGTGGAGGTTGCCTGAACCTGCTCTGCTCCCCCAGTCACCCTGCTCGTACCCTGCAGGTGTCTCATGTGCTAGCAGCCCTGTAGGCTGGGAACCGTGACACCACCATCATGTTTGCCATGGCAGGAGCCCTCAGTTGGGAGAACTCGAATTCCTTTGCTGACCACAGGTACCTGGGCACCTCATCCAGCCTCTGCTCAGCCAGAGACAGAGGGGGCAGGCTGTGTCCTGCAGTCTCTCGTCTTTCTGAGCTGTGGACCAGCCCCAAGGAGAGCTGCAAGTTCAGGTCACGCTGGGTCTTTTTCCCCTCCATCTCATACAGGGTCTACAGTCTCTCTACACCCCAAGGAGCATGTGTGTGTGTAGAGGGCTATGTTCTCTCTGACTCCCTTCTCTTCAAGGAGGGCATCTTGAAGACAGCCACAGCACTGGTGGAGGACACCAAGGTGTTGGTGCAGAATGCCACAGCCAGCTAGGAGAAGCTAACCCAGGCTGCCCAGTCCTCCGTGTCTACCATCACCCACCTGGCAGAGGTGGTGAAGTTGGGTGCTGCCAGCCTGGGATCTGAAGACCCAGAAATTCAGGTGGGATGGGGTGTGTGGGATGAACAGAGGCTGCTCATAGCTTGCTTGAAGGGGCTGAGGTGTTGTGTAGTGCTCTGGATTCTGCGTGTTGTGGAGAGGGTTGGCTGGGCTTTGGCTGGTGCTGGCTGACCTGGACTTCGTGTATACAGTGTGCCCTGGGGTGTCCAAATTTCCCACTGCTGGGCCACACCAGCCCCAGCCTGTGTAACCATAGCCAAGCTGTTGCCCTGGTCTTGTTCTCCCCCAGGTGGCCCTGATCAGTGCTGTGAAGGATGTGGCCAAGGCACTTGGGGTCCTGATCAGTGCCACCAAGGCAGCTGCTAGCAAAGCTGGGGATGACCCTGCTGTCTACCAGCTGAAAAACTCTGCCAGTGTCTGAGCTGGATGTGATGGGAAGGAGGGGATGGGGGCAGGAGGACAACTGGGGGGCAGTCAGGGCAAGGGGGGAGGAAGAGGCACATAAAAGGTGGAGCACAACATGCAGAGGAGGCATTGATGGGAGAACAAGATAAGGTGGTGTGAGTAGAGTATAGGGATGGGGCAGTTTTGGACCAAACCATGAGGGAGGGACAGGTGCTGGCAGCAGCCCAGAGCTTGCGTGGGGCTTCACCTGGTGCTCTTCTCCCTTCCACAGGTGATGGTGACAAATGTCACTTCCTTGCTGAAGACAGTGAAGGCTGTTGAGGACGAGGCCATGAAGGGGACACAGGCACTGGAGGCCACAATAGAGAACATACGCCAAGAGCTGGCAGTGAGTACAGCTGCCGCAGTGTGGCTGCCATCCTGCCTGCCGGCTGCCCCCATGCCTCACCACCACTTCTCACTTCGCAGGTCTTCTCCTCCCCCATGCCTCCTGCCAAAGTCTCCACCCCAAAGGACTTAATCCGTATGATGAAAGGCATCACAATGGCCATGGCCAAAGCGGTGGCCGCTGGCAACTCGTGTCGGCAGGAGAATGTCATCACCACAGCAAATCTGAGTCACTGTGCCATCGTGGATATGCTGTGCACCTGCAAGGTATGGCAGGAGCTGTGGGTCTAGCATGGGTTTGTGGGGGGCAGCGTGCACCTTGCAGGGGAGGTGCCTGGATGTAAATTGTGGTTCGCTGTCTCTGGGTTTCAGGAAGCCACCTACCACCTGGAAGTGAGCAGGGATGTGTAGCAGTGGGCACTGCACTTTGGCAAGGACTGCACCAATGGCTACCTGGAGCTGTTGGAGCATGTGCTGGTGGTGAGCGTCCCTGACCTGGTTCCCAGGGTGTGCAGAGGCTGTACATGGATGCCAGGATGCTCCCCAAACCCCCAAGGTTCTCTGGGCTCTGCACCTCTTCCCCCCGAGGTCTTTGCACGGCCTCCTTTGCCTCTGCTGGCACAGCACATGGCTGAGCCCCTGCCATGGAAGCAGATGTCAGAGATATGAACAGGCTCTGAAGAAAGGTATTTAGCTAACAACAGGTGGAGATTAACTGGCTGTAAACAAGTGGAGGCTGGAAATTTGACAACACCAGCAAATCCTGAAGCAGCTTCCAGTGAGAGTGGTGGGAGTAAGAGACTTCAGCCAGTGGGAGTGGGGCAGTGCCCACGATGGCAGAGGTGATGACTGCAAGCGCCAGCTGTACCCTTTTGATCCAGACTTCCTCTAGCTTAGTCCTCCTGAGGACTTCAGCTGGCTACTTTAATTAACTGTCCTACAAGATGAGTGTAATTTACAAGAAGCAAATTAAGACTGCATTAACCAAGACAGTGGTAGAAAGGATCCAGTGAGGTCTTCACAGCAATTTGTGTTCTTGGCCAGATCACAAAGGTGGAGTCGAGGGCACTGGAGGGATGCACAGACCCACACCCATGGAGCTGCGAGAGCCCTTGAACCAGGGTCAGGACAAAGACTGAGGGCAAGTCAGCTCTGCAGCAGGGTTTCACTAAGCTGGTTAGAAGGGCTTGGTAAGAGTGTGCCATTCAGGTTCACTAGAAAAAGCCCCTTTAGGCAGAGGGTAATCAGCGCTGGCAGTACAAAGAGAAGGTGGGCAGGAATCAATGGCTAGAAATTGAAGCTGGGTGAAGGCAAGGTCAAAGGATGGTTTTATCTGAAGGTGTAACCACTGGGGTACAGTTCCAAGGGGAGCAGCGAGTTTTCTGTCCTCCGCATCTAGATCAAATGTCTGTCTGGAAGATGCTTTAGCCACATGTAAGTCATCACAGCCAAGGCTGTAGTGCTAAGGAAAAATTATCTGCCTGACCTGTTGTTAACAGATGATTGGGCTAATGACTTACTGTGGCAGTGCCCGAGGTCAGCCTACTTGCAGGAACACGTTATTCTGCTCTATTTTCAGTGTAACTGTCTAGCTGCCATGTGGTGTCTCTTGAATATCATACATGTGGTACATCCCCTGAAACATTCACTGGAGGTGCATCTTAGTAAGCTCATAGCTTCCAGGCTGCCTTCAGCTCCCGATAGAGATCATTCAGCAGTTTTAAACACATCGTCAGAGCAGACAGCAGACTTAATAATGTGGCATTTTGTCTGAATGCACTTATGAGGGCAAACAGTCTGTTGCTGTATACCATCAGCTTGGTGACTCCGAGCCACATGCAGCTCTAGTGACTTTGCTGAGATGGCCTCATGTGAGCAAATCCAGAATAAAGTCACAACCTCCCTAGCCTCCGCAGCACTCTGGCCTGCGAAGGCAGGAATGAAGCGCATGGGTCACATTTATCAGAGGGTAGCAGGTTCCTGGAAAGCCGTGAGCAGGAAGGATGTAGGGGAATGGGAAGGGAGATCACAGATGCAATGCTGCCTCGCTCTCTGGCAACAGCAAGACCATTGCTGTATGCCGGGGAACCAGCGCCTGACATGGAGAGTGAACAAGCATGGTTAGGGTTTGAGAAAGGGGGTTATTTGACTTGAGATGGAAAACACAGCTTCCAGCAGAAGAGTGGGAAAGCCTGTATATTTCACTGGGGAAAGGAAGGAATTTGAACTTCCACTGGGACTTGGTATTTGGTAATGATAGGTCTCTCCAAAAGCAGAGAGATCCGGTGGCTGAAAACTGCAGTGAAGCAATTCAGGGTGGGGAGAAATAAGGTGCAAAGGAGGTTGAGGAAGAGAGTGGTTCTGTGGCTGCTCTGGGTGTAGGTGGCTCCTCTGGCTCTGGGAACCTCTGGGTTTGGGCAGCCAGCCTCCTCCAGGCACCCTGGCTCTGTTGAAGCTGAAGTATGAGCTAACACTGGCAGCACGGCTCCCCATCCGGGGCCTCTGATCCTTCATTCCTACCTCTCCTCTTGGCTGCCCTTCACCCCCAACCAGAGAGCACCCACCTTGCTCTGCTCCCCATTCCCAGTGCCCATGTTTCTGGGCTGGGGCATTCACCACTGTCTTCTCTCTCTTCTCCCTCTCTCCCTGTCAGCTGGTGAGTAAAGCGACATTGGAGTGCCTGCCAGTATGTAACCTCAGCATGAGCCTTTCTCATGGTGTGTCTGCATGCCCAGCCCAGCACTGGGGTGGCACTTGTATGTGTCTGCAAGGAATCCGGGATCCATGCACGTGTGTGTGTGTGCATGTATACTCACACCCACTCTAGCTGATGGGGTGGCTGCTGCTTGTGCAGTGCGAGTCAGGTCAGCAGTGAGCTCTGCTTGCACATACAGACCCTCTGTGTGTGCACTACACATGTGCCATAGTATGTGCATGTCTGCTCCTCTGCTCCGGTGAAGGACCCCTGTGGCTCTGCCTGCCACCTTGTGCTGGTGGGGCCAGCCCTCCTGGGCTGGGATGTGGCTCCAGGGTCCCCCTCCTTGCCCAGCTTGTTTGCAGACAAACCTCCAAAACGGGGACAGTGAGGGGGAAATGCTTCTGGAGCTTGAAATACTTTTTTTTGGGGGGGGAGAAATGCTGGAGGGGGTAGCCACTGAGTGTAGGAAGGCTTGCACTGAGGGACTTGTGTCTGCAAGATGTCTCAGAAGCTGTGGATGCTCACCCCATCCTTGGGTGGGAGGAGACCAGCCAGGGTCACTCAAGAAAGCATCACAGACAATGCCCAATGCATACACACGTGCAGTGGGGCTGGGGGATCCCACTCTCCTTCCCTGGGGAGTGCACCCCGAACAGGCCATTGGGGCCTCCTCTTTTCCAGGTGCTTACCTCCTTCCCCACAGATCCTGCAGAAGCCAACTCATGAACTGAAGCAGCAGCTGGCAGGCTACTCCAAGCATGTGGCCAGCTCCGTCACCAAGCTCATTCAGGCAGCTGAAGCCATGGAAGGTAAAGAAAGGTCCTGCTTGAGGGGGGCAGGACTAAGGACTGAGATTAGGGTGGAGGGCTCAGCAGCTGCTGGAGGAGGTAGGGCAAGTCAGAAATGAGGTTGCACGCAGGTTTAACCTGCCTGGCTTCCTGTTTTCTCTAGGGACAGAGTGGGTTGACCCAGAAGACCCCATCATCATCACTGAGAATGAGCTGCTGGGGGCAGCAGCTGCCATTGAGGCTGCAGCCAAGAAGCTGGAGCAGCTGAAACCGAGAGCCAAGCCCAAGGTAGTGGTGCTGAGCCTCGGCTGACCCCTGTGCTCAGCTTGGGGTGGGCTGGGGCTCTCCTGCCTGTGCTTCAGCCAGGTCTGAAGCCCCATCTGACAGCCGGTCCCTCTTGCTGTGCTCCTGCTGTCTCCCACATCCCCAGCTGGACTTTCCTCGGGCAACCCACGCTCTCCTGCACCTCACAACTCTTAATCCAGCTTTATACGTGCCCCCTCAAGCCCCCGCAGCCATCATCCTGCTCTGCTCCATCTGTCCCAGCACCCCTGCCTGGGACTTACACCACATCTGTCCACAGCAAGCAGATGAGAGCCTGAACTTCAAGGAGCAGATCCTGGAAGCTGCCAAATCCATTGCTGCAGCAGTTCAGTTTTGGGGCCAGTCTTGTTTAATATCTTTATTGATGATCTGGATAAAGGGATTGAGTGCACCCTCAGTAAGTTTGCAGATTACACCAAACTAGGTGGGAGTGTTGATCTACTTGAGGGTCAGAAGGCTCTACAGAGGGACCTGGACAGGCTGGATTGATGGGCCGAGGCCAATGGGATGAGGTTTAATAAGGCCAAGTGCCGGGTCCTGCACTTGGGTCACAACAACTCCATGCAGTGCTACAGGCTTGGGGCTGAGTAGCTGGAGAGCTGCCTGGCAGAAAAGGACCTGGGGGTGCTGGTGGACTGTTGGTTGAACCTGAGCCAGCAGCATGCCCAGGTGGCCAAGAAGGCCAACAGCATCTTGGCCTGTATCAGGAACAGTGTGGTGAGTAGGACTTGGGAGGTGATCATCCCCCTGTACTCGGCACTGGTGAGGCCTCACCTTGAGTACTGTGTCCAGTTTTGGGCCCCTCACTACGAGAAAGCCATTGAGGTGCTGGAGCAGTTCCAGAGAAGGGCAACGAAGCTGGTGAGGGGTCTGGAGAGTAAGTCTTATGAGGAGAGGCTGAGGGAGCTGGGATTGTTCAGCCTAGAGAAAAGGAGGCTGAGGGGAGACCTTCTCACTCTCCACAACTACCTGAAAGGAGGTTGTAGAGAGGCGGGGGTTGGTCTCTTCTCCCAAGTCACAGGCAATAGGACAAGAGGAAATGACCTCAAGTTGTGCCAGGGGAGGTTCAGATTGGATAGTAGGAAAAATTTCATCACTGGAAGGGTTATTAAGCACTGGAATGGGCTGCCCAGGGAGGTGGTTGAGTCACCATCCCTGGAGGTATTTAAAAGATGGGTTGACATAGTGCTTAGTGACATGGTTTAGTGATGTGGTTTTTTGTTTTTGTCAGTTAGGTTGATGGTTGGACTAGATGATCTTGAAGGTCCCTTCCAACCTAGACAATTCTATGATTCTATGATTCTATGGAATGTGTGCACTGGATCCCTGGCATTCAAGAGGTTAATGTTTGGGGGGCATGTTTTCTAGCATTCTTAATCCTCAGAGGCCATGGCACACAAGAGGTTAATGCTCACGTGGTGGGGGGGTTAACATGGGGTCCCAGCACTGATCCCTCAGGGCAAAGGGCTGGGGAGGATCAGCGGGGCTGTCCCCCAGTCCCTGCCCCGCAGCTCAGATGGGAGCCAGAACCTGGTAGCAGCAGCGCCTGAAATGGTCATGAGTGGGTGGTAATAGTGCAGCAGCAAACCATGTAAAGGAATCTCTGCCCGCAGCTCCCAGCATGCCCGGCTGCCTCTCCTGTCTGCCAGCCTGGCCTGGAGCAGGGGTTCCTTCACACTCTCCCAAGCAGCAGTCATGCCCTGGGGCTGGGACTTATGCTACCACTCCCCCTCTTCCCTGCTGCAGGCTGCTGGCAATGCGGTGAAGAGAGCATTGGACAATCTGGTGAAGGCAGCACAGAAGGCAGCTGCCTTCCAGGACTACAATGAGATGGTGGTGGTGAAGGAGAAGGTGGTCAAGGGAATTGCACAGATGAGGAGTGGGGCCACTCTCATGCAGCAGGGGTGGCTCTGGCTACCGCCATAGCCTGTTTGCGCCCATCTCAGGAGCATGTCCTACCACCCACTGACACAGGGCACGTCTCTGGAGAGCCTCAAAAAAAATGGTGCAGGTGCACCCATCCCACCCAGCACCAATTAAACACCATGGCTTCATCTTTGTCGTGCCACAAGTAGCAGCAGGCACAGCCAGTGACCATGCATTGTCCCAGGAGTGTAACGCCCTGGCTTCTCATGGTGTAGTGCCTGCACCATCCTAGTGTCCAGGACATGTGTGAAGGGCAGAGTATTTGGTAAAGGGTGAGAGCTGCCTGGTATGGGCTACCACAGGTCCAAGCACTGCCTTCTGGCCGCGGGCTTGCAGCTGAGACCCTCCACAGGGTGTGTGGGGCTGAGCCTCGGGACCTCTGGTGCTCCCCATTATCTCCAGAGGACCACAGTCCCACTGTAGGGACAGTAGCCCTTGTGCCTGGGGCCACGCCAGCTGGAAAAGCCTGGCTCGGGGCTCAGCATTGCCATGGTGGAGGCTCTGGCCATTCCCAGCGGAGGCAGTTGTGACCCTGGGGTGTTTGCTGTGCTCTCCCTGCGGATCATTGCCACCCAAGAGGAAATGTTGCACAAGGAGCGGGAGCTGGAGGAGATGCAGAAGAAGCTGGCCATGATCTGGCAACAGCAGTACAGGTTCCTGCCCT
This sequence comes from Limosa lapponica baueri, assembly GCA_002844005.1. NCBI lineage: Eukaryota > Metazoa > Chordata > Aves > Charadriiformes > Scolopacidae > Limosa > Limosa lapponica. The sequence goes on from KZ507291.1 coordinate 66,125, forward strand.
CAGAGCTGCGGGACGAGGAGCAGAACTGAGCCCCGCGCCCTCTTGCTGCTCACCACACAGACTGCCACCTGCCTGCTCCTATTTAAGACAATCTGCCTCAAGCGAAGGGCTGCCTGGGCTGGACCAGAGCTCCGCCTGCACCCAGAGTGCTGGGACCAATCCAGCCCCCGCTCACTAGCACCGCACCAGCAACTCCACTTTGCTGCCCAGCCCACCTTCCCACATGTGCCCAGGGCACAGCCAGAGTCCCTGGAGGGGCATGGCTGGGGTGGGAGCCAGGGCTGCACCCACTCAGGGCTCACCCACCAGCCCCAGGGTTGGCTGGAGAGCTTCCCAGTGCAGGGGCTGTTTCCGTGTACCTTCCTCATTCCTACTTGTGCTCATTTCTTCTCTCTCCTCTGTGCAGGAGGGGAGAGGCAGGCAGCTTGTCCTCTCTGTGCTATGGGGTGCAGGGAGCAGCGTGGTCCCTCACTGAACTCTTGCATGGAGCTGCCTTTAAACTCCAGTGCATTATTGCTAGCTCAATCTCACTCCTTCTCTTTCTCCCCAACTTCCCTGGGAGGCACCAAGCCCCCTCATGAGCATCTTCTTCAGCCTGGGCCCCTCCTGGAAGGGCTGGTGCAATACCTCTGCTTGGGATGAGGCAATGTGGTGGGTTTGCCTCTGGAGCTGATCTTTGCCTTCCCACTGGTCCTTCCCTCCTTGTAGCCCCAGACAGCTCAGCTCTCTTCCTCCTTCCCAAGTGCCTGCATAATTTTCCAAGATCTGCAGTATTTTTGTAACTTTTCCATTTCTCTAGTATCAAGCCTGCAGCTTTCAACATTCATTTATTAAGCTTTCCCCTATTAAACATTGGAGGAAAACAGCTTCCCCCTGAGGCTCTGGGCTGGGGCATGCTGATATCTCCTTGGAAAGATGTGTTTATCAATAAAATCTGATTTTCCTGCTTTCTCAGTGCCTAGCTATCAATGGGACCCTCAAGGAGAAAGGGGGAGCTGGTGGGCGGGGGGGGGCATGGGCACCTGCCCTCCTGCTGTGGGGGGGGAAATTTTGTTGCTGGGGGATTGGGGATTTGGGCTTTGGGGGGGGAACCAGACAGGCTCCTGGCCATAGTCCTGTCACCAGCCGAAAATACCCCTGGGTAGGGTGCAGGTGGGGAGCCCCCCAGTCACCAACAGCCCACCGCTGGGGAAGTGACAATGCTTGGCATGCAGCAGGGCTGGGAATGGCTGGAGCCAGCTGCTGGCAGTGAGCTCATGCCTCAAAATAGCCCCTGAGCATGTTCCCACCCTGTCACTCAGCAAGGGTTTGGGGGACACAAGCCAGTGGTGGGGCAGGCAGGGATGCTGTGGGGTGGAGCAGGGACATGTCCAGGCTGGCATGTGTCCCCTGTCTCTAGGACCTGTCCATGACAGCATAAGCTACAACCATCGTGAGCAGCGAAGGCAGCATCCCACATCCATCACTGCCAGCGACCCCCTGTCGCCCTGCAGGCACATCCCCAGGGATGCAGAGGAGCTGTCCCCCCTGGGACTCTCACCCCTGGCTAGGCTCCAGGATGGATTTGTGGCTCTCACAGGCATCCCAGTCCTCCCAGCTGTCCCCTGACAATCTGCGTTGGCCTGATCTGGCACCAGGCTCTCACCCAGGTACCAGCCAGTCATAGGGCCCCTCTGAGCAGCCAGCAAGGACAGTGAGTGGGTGATGCACGGCAGCAGCCCTGACCTCATCTGGGCAGCCTGGGGCCATGGGAGCTCTGGCACCCCTAGCACAGGGCTGAAAGAACACCCCACCCCCCAGCCCCTGCCGTGTCCTCCAGGCTGGGGTACAGGCAAGGGATGGTGGCACAAACACCAGGGCAGGGACATGGGGTGCGATTTGCCCCAGTCCCCTAAATCTCCCCTGCCACAGTGAGGGGTTATTTTGGCAGGCAGGTTTGGGCAAGCACGTGGGGATTTGGAGCTGAGACACTGCAGTCACAAGGCACCAACACCTCTGTGGGGACCCAAATCCAGCTGAGCTGGAGGCAGACAGGGAAACCACAGCCCAACTTTTCAGGGATCCCAGGGACAAGGCGAGACGCTGAGGCATGGGTTGTACCCGGGAAGTTCCTGTTAGACAGCAGGACAAGCCTTTCCCCAGGAGGGGCAGTCGGACCCTGGAGTGGGGCATGGAGTGGGGAGCCCCATCCTTGGAGACCTTAAACCGGGGCAGGGCTGGACATGGGGCAGCAATGAGAGGGATGTGCATCCACACCCCTCTGCATCCCCTTGTCCTGGAGGCTGCCCCAGAGGATGGCTTTGAGGGCAGATTTGTGGGCCCAGGCACCTGGATGGCCCCAGCTGTGCCAGTTGGATGGGACCCTGATGCCTGGAGCAAAGGGGAGTGGGCAGGAAGGGGGAACTGCTCCTTCAGGGAGGACATTCGAGGGCTGAAGCCCTGCCTTGCCCTTCCTAGCTGCTCATGTCATGCACATCATCATCTTTCCCCTGAGTGCTGAGCCCATGAAGTTGCTCTGGGTAGAAGCATCTCACAGAAAGCCATCCATCCTCACCCAGGAATGAGGGGAGATGCATCTTCCCCCTCCCTTCAGAAGCCACATGCTGGCAGTTACTGGCTCTCCTTGTCCAAATATGTGCCTAATTCATCAGTATTAATCTGCTCTCCAGAGTCCAGCAGCGGCTCTTCTGCTGATTTCTCCACAGCGCCAGCAGCCTCTTGGTCCTTGGCTGCTCCTGTCCCTCCTATGACCCCCTGCAACCCAGGGCTGAGGGCTCCTAGAAAGCCACTTTCTCCAGGTCTCAAAAACTTCTTGCTTCTCTCTGCTTGTAGCACTGGTGCCAAAAAGTTGCAGCAGGCAAGGGCTGGATGCAGTCCTGGGACAATGGGCTGGGGGAGCCCGTGCACCACCCCTGTTCCCATCCCAGCCTTCCCACATACTGCATGGCTCCTGCAGCCCCTCTGCCAGCTCCTTTCAGTTGTCTCCCCCGGTCCAGAGCCCTCCCTGCAGCTGGGAATGCACCAGAAGCATTTACGAGTGTTACTAAAGTGCGTGTTATTTTTGGAGGAGCTGGGATCTGAAAGGTTTACATTTTTTTGCCTGTGAAATACAGTTTATTTAGAGCAGAAAGACAGACCAGGGCAGCAGGCTGCCCACACGCCCTGTGTTGCTCTGAAATGCCACCCTACAGGCTGTGCAAGGGCCAGGTATCCCCATGGGTGCCAGGGATGGTGGCACTAAGGTGCAAGGCAGTGGGAAGATGGGTGCCAGGGAGCCTGTGTGGAGCTGAGGCCCTCCTGTCCCACGATGACACAGGAGCTGGATGGGGAGGCTGGAGGCTCAGCTCACTTCTCTCACAGAGGATTTTCCCCATGTGGGCAGTGCCAGCCCACAGCGTCCCCAAGTGCAATCACAACCCGTGAGTGTTACTGAGTGCAGTCAGCCTGTGAGTGTCCCCAAGACTACAATGCCAGCCCATGGGTGTCCCCAATTGCTGTGCCAGCCCCTGAGGGGCCCCCAAGCCAGTGCCAGGAAGAAGGGTCCCCTAGGCTCCAGGGTACAGTGACAGGGTGTGCCTAGGACAGTGCCAGCCATGTGGTGTCCTCTAGCACAGGGACAGCTCTAGCCAGAGCAGAAGCAGGTCTCAGGCCCTGGGAGTGGACTGCTGGTGTTGTCCTTGGGGCATGGTAACAGCACACTTCCAGCTCATGGGCATCCCAAGTGCAGGGCCAGCCGCGGGATGTCCCCCCCAGTGGTGAGAGGCAACAGGGTGTCCCCCTAGCCCAGTGCCATCAGGGTGTCCCTGGGGAAGTACCACCAGAAATGCCCCTACTGAAGTACTCCGGGGTGTCCCTAGTCTAGTGCCCCCGGGGTACCCCTAGTGCAGTGCCCCCGGGTGTCCCTCTCACAGTGCCACCGGGGTGTCCCTAGTGCATTGCCCTGGGGTGTCCCTCGCCCGGTGCCCCCCGTAGGTGCCCGGCGCCGGGGCTGCGGTGATGCCCGCCAGGGGTGCCGCCCTCCCGTCCCGCTCGGCGCGGCGGGGCAGCGCCCCGCCGCCACCATGGAAGCCATCAAGAAGAAGATGCAGATGCTGAAACTGGACAAGGAGAACGCCATCGACCGCGCAGAGCAGGCGGAGGCCGACAAGAAGCAGGCGGAGGACCGCTGCAAACAGGTGGGTGTCCCACGGACCCCCCCGGCATTGCCCGGGGACCCCTGCCTTAAGCGTGTCCATCCCCGGGGACCCCATCCTGCTGGGTGTCCAGCCCGGAGACCCTCTGCCTAGAGGTGCTCAGCTCCAAGGACCCTGTCTCTCTGAGTGCCTAGCCCTGGGGACCTGCCCCACTGGGTGTCCAGCCTGCGGATCCCAGCTCTATGGGTGCCCGTACCTGGAGACCTCACCCTGCTGGGTGCCCATCCCAAGGGACCAGCACTCCAGCCTGTTGCCCCTGACCACTCACGTCAATCTCCCCCAAACATGCCATGTCTCAGTGAGACACCACAGTGTCACCTCCCTATCCCTCTGCCAGGGAGACCCTTGGGGACGGCATACTCCCACCCTAGTCACAGAGATGGGAACTTTCTCAGTGCCCTCTGGAGCTATGTCCCCAAGTCAGGACCTCTCCAGTCCCTTGCACAGGGAGGGAGCCCACCACCCCCTTACCCCTTACCAGGCTCAGGGGCTGCTCTGGCCCTGGGAACCAAGGGCTCCCCAAGGACATGTGGACCCAAAGTCGACAGAGTGAGCATGTATGCATGCTCCTGCTGTGTTCCCAGCCTTGACCACCCCAGGAAGAGGATGGCCCCAGCCTTGCGGGCACCACCATACCCCCTGATCCCCACCCTCCATCCCTTCTCCAGCTAGAGGAGGAACAGCAGGGCCTGCAGAAGAAGCTGAAGGGCACGGAGGATGAGGTGGAGAAGTACTCCGAGTCTGTCAAGGAGGCCCAGGAGAAGCTGGAGCAGGCGGAGAAGAAAGCTACAGACGTACGTAGGCGCGCCAGCAACTCCTCCCCTGCGGGCGCCGGACCTCAGCGGGGGGGGTGAAGGAAGAGGGGGGCCTTATATGGAAAGTGTCCATGGGGAAGACTGTCAACATCCCATTTCTGCAAGGCTGACGCTGAACCTGTCTGAGATGCAGGGCAGGGACTGGCCGGATCCTGCTTGGGGTGTGGGGGCCAGGCAGGACACACAGGCACTGCTCAGTCAGCTCTGGAGCTTTGTGGGTAGCCGCCTGCCTGGTTTCCCAAAGCTAATGGGGATGAGTGTCCTGAGCTGTGTCACTGGTCCCTGGGCACGCGCCTCTGCGATGCTTGTAGAAAAAAGTCTGCCGTGCTTGCTAAACTGGCAGGCAAGCAAACAAAAAAAGGGAAAAGCTCTTGCCTGTGGCCAGCTGCTGAGAGCTGGCTGTGAGGAAGGATGCTTGGGGTGCGTTGTGGGGAACTCAGTCATTTTGGGGTCCAGTGGCCAGGGCAAGGCCAGGAAGAGTTTTCTTTAGTGCTGTGAGTGATGTTTCTTCTGGGAAATGGATCCTGCCAGGGAGGTGTTAGGAAGGTGTTGAAATTGGCTTGTGCCTGGCCAGGATGAAGGGTGGAACAGCTGTGTGTGGCCACAGAGCTGCTCAGGAACAGGGTATAATGACCTGCAGTGCCACACAGGGTATTTGACACCCTATAAATAAATCCTCCTTTTGATAACCAGTTCTTCCTTGATGAAAACCAACCCTGGAAACTGAAGGAGAAGCTAAAGGGGAGCCGGTTGGACTGTGGTCAGCAGGGCATGGCCAGGCTTTTTAGGACTGAGAACAAAAAATTCAATCCCAGATGGTTTATGGAGCTAAGCGGGGGAGATGTGTCAAATCTCTGAGATGGCCACCAAGGACAGGGGCAAGCAGAGAAGGATGAGCAGCAGCAGCACAAGTCCCCGGGGCAGCCCGGAGCCCCCAGGGAATGTCTGGGGTGCTCCCCAGCATTGTTGTCTGACCCTACAGACGTGCCCCAGTTTAGTTAGATACTAAACCAAGTAGTTAAAACTGGAAGGGCACATTTATCCTGGTGTGGGGCAGGTACATCAAGCTGGGCAGAGCAGCTGCCCAGATTGGTCCCCTCCCAGACCAATCGGACCGGGACCCAACATGTGTGTAGCGGGGGTCTGTACTGGTCTGACTGGATCCGTGCTGGTGCTCAGTGTGGGATCTGGCTGAGTGTGGATGGGATGTCCCTGGTGAGGGGCTCAGAGGAAGGGCAAATGGTGGCACAGGGCAGACATCAGCCACGAGGTGCAGAGCAGTTTGCTGCTGGCAGCGGGCCATGTGATGCTGTCCTGGGCAGGAAAGGTGCATTGCCACACTCTTGGTCCACAATGGCTCAGCAAGTCTGTGGGCTTCGGCAAGGAGAGTCTTGTCCCAGCAGTTATGGAGGATGGGAGCCACCAACCCCTCCAGGGAAGGGCTGGACAAGGAGGCGTGAAGGAGCATTCCTGCAGTGTCAGGGAGGGCAGGCTGGCTATGGGCGGGTGTTTCAGGTAGGGCTCCCAGCCCATCACCAGCACAGCTGCCCCGGGGCCATGCCAAAGTCTGGATAGGCTGTGCCGTGTGCGGGGCACTGGGAGTTGCCAGGTCCCCACACCAGGGACCTGAATGTGCCAACAGCACTAAGTGCCAGGGCTGGTGTTACCTCCTCCCCAGGACAAGGTGCAGCACTGCTCACAGCTCTGGCAGAGGAAGCACAGAGTAGACCCCCGAAACCCACCCACCCGCCTCCCTGGGGACCCTCATGCTTCCCTTGGCTGCCAGGACAGTGTGTGCCTGTGAGCACAGTGTTTCCATCCCTTGGCCAGGTCAGGGCCCATCACAGTGATTCAGGCAGGCTCCTGCTTTCAGCAATAATGTCAACAAATGCCTTAAAAGAATAAATCTCCCCCTGCTCTGGCACTGCCCTGCCTCTGGCATGGGGTGGCAGCACACGAAGTCCACAGGGACTGCACTAAGGGGTGCAAATGCAACCTCCCCAGGCACTTGGAAGGGGAGTCAGATGGTGGCACAGAATGGAGAGCACCTGACCCTGTATTGGCAGCTCCACAGCGCTGGAAGCCCCTTCCCAGCAGCTCTGTGAGGCCACTGTGGTATCACCACCTCCTTGTCCCCAGAAGGGTCAGCCCGTGGGGCCCACAGCAGGATGCTCGCAGAGGCTGCTGGACATTGTGCAGCCAGGACAGAAAGTTTAGCCAGAGCAGTCCCCTCCAGCCCACCACGTCCCCAGCTAGTGACCTGTCCCCAGCCACCCCACAGCGTGCAGCAGGGCTCAGGGAAACTCCACAGTTCCCAGGCCATGATCCCAAAGGCTTCACCCAAGTTCCCGCCCCGGTTGCTCTCCCTGGCTGAGACTTTGCTCTTATTTGGTGATTCCCTGAGCCAGTGGGAGGGAACAGGGTTCTTCTGGGAAGTGACTGCATCTCTGGGTGGGGCCAGAGCAGGAGGCTCTCAACCCAGCTGAGCCGCTGCCCCCCCAACCTACCCCCTACCTGCATGCATCCAGTTCGCCCCTGACCCTTTGCTGGCGAGGATCTTGCTTTCTGCTCCAGGCCCCGTGTGCCGGCCTGGGAGTGCTCTCAGCACCCAGGCGTCAGGCTGGGAGTGGGGCAGGACCAGCCAGGACTGGGGCCAAATCCAAGGCCATGTGCTCCCAGGGGACCCACAGCATCACCTCTTCCGCTGCCACTTAGCAGGGGGATGTGGGGCTGCAGGGCTCCGTCAGCAGCGTGGCTGGGTCTCCCCTAAGCCCCCTGACCCTGGAGCCAAGGGCAGCCGGCAGGGTCAGCCCAGGAATTGGCATCCCTGGAAGGTGTGAAGTGCAGCCAGGGCTGCCCAGGAGCTGTCAGAGCTCCTTAAGGGAGGATTGAGTGCCACCAATGCCAGCCCCTCCTGATGGATTAGGGCATGTGCCCCAACCAGGATGCAAAGCTGGGAACTGGCCTCCCCTATGGGGCAGAGCCCCCAGGGCAGCTGGGGAGTGTGGGGGGCTCCATGGGTCCCATGGGTCTCCGTGGGGCTGCCAGCTAAGTCCCCATCTGGGGAAGTGGATGCCAAGGGACTGAGTGGGATGGCTGCTGGGGACCTGGCTGTGCCTGTGTGGACCCCCAGGTCTCCCAGGGAGATGTCTGGGAGTGGGCTCTGCCCCATGGCCCCTATGGGGCAAGAGCCCATGACCTCCCATGGCTCTGTAGCAGGGGTTGTGGGGGGCAGAGCTTGGGGAACACCCATGGGTACATTGCTCCCATGTCCATGGGGGCTCACAGAGGCCAGGCTCTGGCACCCCCAGACTCCCTGGGCTCCTCTCCATCACTCAAGGGGAGCTTGATAGGACTGTGCACCCCTGTTTAGGGGGGCACCATGTGCCCTGCTTGGGGGAACACTATATGCCCTGTCTTGAGGTGGCTGTGTCAAACTAGACATCCATAAGTCCATGGGCCCTGATGGGATGCACCCGCGAGTGCTGAGAGAACTGGCAGATGTTACTGCTGGGCCACTCTCCATCATCTTTGAAAGGTCATGGAGAACAGGAGAGGTGCCTGAGGATTGGAGAAAGGCAAACATCATATCAGTCTACAAAAGGGCAAGAAGGAGGACCCAGGGAACTACAGACCAGTTAGTCTCACCTCTGTCCCTGGGAAGGTAACAGAGCGACTTGTTCTGGATGTCCCCTCCAAACATCTTAAAGAACAGGAAGTTATTGGAAGTGGTCAACATGGATTTAGCAAGGGTAAATCATGCTTGACCAATCTGATAGCCTTCTATGATGTTATAACTGGATGGCTGGATGAGGGGAGGGCAGCAGATGTCATCTACCTTGACTTCAGCAAGGCTTTTGACACTGTCTCCCATAACATCCTCATTAGGAAATTAAGGAAGCGTGGGCTAGACGAGGGGGCACCAAGATGGATTCAGAGCTGGCTGTGTGACAGAACTCAGAGGGTTGTCATTAATGGAGCAGGGTCAAGTTGGAGGCCTGTAACCAGTGGTGTCCCTCAGGGGTCAATACTCGGCCCAGTCCTGTTCAACATATTCATCAATGACCTGGACGAGGGGACAGAGTGTACCCTCAGCAAGTTCGCTGATGATACCAAACTGGGAGGACTGGCCAACACTCCAGAGGGCTGTGCCACCATCCAGCGTGACCTGGACAGGCTGGAGAGCTGGGCAGAGAAGAATCTAATGAGGTTCAACAGGGGCAAGTGTCAGGTCCTGCACCTGGGGAGGAAGAATGCCAGGCACCAATATAGGTTAGGGGTGGACCTGCTGGAAAGCACTTCTGAGGAGAAGGATCTGGGGGTCCTGGTGGATAGTAAACTATCCATGAGCCAGCAATGTACCCTTGTCACCAAGAGGGCCAATGGGATCCTGGGCTGCGTAGGGAGGAGTGTGGCCAGTAGGTCGAGGGAGGTCATTCTCCCCCTCTACTCTGCA
>KZ507291.1:75975-94540 GCA_002844005.1 Limosa lapponica baueri
ACAGAGCCCTGGAACAGGCTGCCCAGGGAGGGTGTGGAGTCCCCTTCCCTGGGGATCTCCAAGACCCGCCTGGATGCAGTCCTGAGTAATGTGCTCTAGGCAATCCTGCTTTAGCAGGGGAGTTGCACTAGATGATCTCTAGAGGTCTCTTCCAACTCTGACAATTCCATGATTCCGTGTCCTATATCCTAGGGAGCACCATGCACCCTGTCTGGAGTGTGTGGGGGGGAATGACAACGGTGTGCCCTGTCCAGAAGCCACTGTGCATCTTGCCTTGGGGGCATAGGGACAGTGACCCCTGCCTGGGGAGGACCATGTGTCCTGCCCAGGAGGGCACCCTATGTCCTATTTGGGGTGGGGAGGACTGTGTACCCCTCCTGATGGAGGACTGTCCCCTGCCGGGGGTGGGCACCGTGCACTCTGCCCGGGGGTCTGGGTACGCTGCCCGGGGTAGTGGCAGCCTAGGTCGGTCCGTGGCAGGAGGAGGAGGAGGAAGAGAAGGAGGAGCAGGAAGGGATGGAGGCAGGGTGGGCGGCGGGAGCGGTCGCTGCCTGAGCGCTTCCTGCCCGAGCCGGGCGGATCCCACAAAGGGCTCGGCGGCGCGGCCTCCCTGCACTCCTCGCCGGCTGCTTCACGTCATGGCCGGCACCAGCTCCATCGATGCCGTCAAGAAGAAGATCCAGAACCTGCAGCAGGTGGCCGACGAGGCAGAGGAGCGCGCCGAGCACCTGCAGCGGGAGGCCGATGCCGAGCGGCAGGCCCGGGAGTGGGTAAGGCGCAGGGCGAGGGGGCTGCCGGGGGAGGGCACGGTGTGCCGGGGCGGGTGGTGCTCCGGCACCTCCCCGGGATGCCCCACCGACTTAGTCAACGCCGTTGGCATCCTTCCCCGTGGGCAGGCCCCAGACGCCCCCCTCCCCCCCGCCCCTGTAGTCGGGCTGGCTGCCCCCGGGGCGGAACACAAGGAGGTCCTGGAGGGTGCTGCCATCCAGGTGCCGCGGCAGCGTCCCTACCTCTGAGCTGCCTCCTCCAGTTGCCTCCTTCGTGGGAGGCATCCTAGGAATGCTCCATGTCCTGGCTCTACAGCGTGACCCTTTGCAGGGACAAGCTGACCCTTTGCAGGGACAAGCCACCCCTTTGCACTGCCGTGGGCCAACATTTCCACTCTGTGACAGTGGGACAGCATTTCCAGGCTGCAGCTTGTTCCTGGTTTGGCTTTTTTATTGACATTGGAGACTGTGAGGTTTTTTTATCTCTTTTCCCTATGCCCACTCCTTTAACATCCTCACCATATCAGGGGCAACAGAGCTGGGTGTGGTACCCGGGCTGTTGTCACTCAGGCTATGTGCGGAGGAAATGGCCCCTTCCTGCAACCGCAGATCGGTTCCCCGGTCACTGGGTGCTGCCAGAGAGCTCATGTTCCCAAGTGTCCATACAGGAAGCTCTGACTCACTTTGGGGATGATTCTCTGGGAAGAAAGCTCCTGCTGGGGTGAGGCAGATGCCACAGAGCATCATCCCACGGGGATGCTCCCCATTAGGCGTTTTGGCTGGGGATGAGCTCTCGGTGAGCCCAGAAAGAGGGTGTTCATGGGGTGGAGGCAGCTGTTGTGCCAGCCATGGGGCTAGCCACCTACCTGGCACGCTGCTGGGCTGCCACGCTTGGAGCAGTGCCATCTGCATCTGTCCCCACCCTGCCAGCTCGCCATGAAGGACCATGGGTGCTCAGTGGGGCCAAGCAGGGTGTCAGTCCTATGGCCCCCTTGCTTGGCCAATGTCCCCCAGGGCATTTCTGGTGCTGGAGTGTGAGGCCAGCCAGGGCTGGGCACTGCAGCTGGCCAGGCTTGCTCCAGCCTGTGAATAAGCAGGAGACATTATCCCCTGGGTTGGCACATTGCCTCCCTGCATCTTGGTGCATGGGGCTGCTCCCTGTGGCAAGGTCTCATTGCCGCTCACCTCTGCATCTGGGGTTTTAATTCCCCACAATTCCCCCCAGTGGGGAATGAGGCCAGGAGCTACTGAAGCAGTGTTTCCCAGCAGTGGTGATGGAGCAGGCAGGGGGGCTTTACCAAATCGAAAGAGCGTCGGGCCAGGTGTCAAGGGGCTGGCGGGGTCTAGGGCCACTGGGCCCCAGTGGCTGCGGCTTGGCTGGGCTCCAGCCTGCTGAGGGCGACTCGCTCCATTGCCCCCAGTGCCTTGATGTACATCAGCCAGGGGGAAGAGTTGGGAGGGGCAGGGGGCCGCGCTCAGCTTCGGGCTGCCCCATTGCACAGGGCTGGGGAGGGTTCCCACAGAAGAGGCTCCCGGCTTGCTTCACCACCTCTGTAAATGGGAAATCCACAAGCGTCTCCAATCTCCTTTTTGTAAGCAAAGCTGCACAGGGCATTCCTCACCCTTTACTCACTGCTCTGCAAACCCCAAATACCATCCCTGTGATGGTGCAACTGCTCCAGCCACCCTACCCTCATCCCTCTCCCAAGGCGGGAGCCGGAGGTGCGAGGACACAGTGGAGGGGTTGCATGTGCCGGACTCAGGTTGTGTGGCTGGGAGGAGCCAGCATCAAACAGGGTGCTAGGGATGGAGAGCGCCCCGTTGTCCCTATAGAAAGGCAATGGGATGTGTGCCCCATCCGGGCTTGTTGCATAGTGTCAAGGGGTGTTCTGGATAGCGAATGCAGAAGTAACTGCTGAAAATGCTTTTTATATATATATATATATGTCACATGGGGTGACCGAGGGGTTTCTGCTCTCCCAGGCTGAGGCTGAAGTGGCTTCTCTGAACCGCCGTATCCAGCTGGTGGAGGAGGAGCTTGACCGAGCCCAGGAGCGCCTGGCCACTGCCCTGCAGAAGCTGGAGGAGGCTGAGAAGGCGGCTGATGAGAGCGAGAGGTGTGACGGGGAGGGACAGTGAGGGTGGCATTGGGTCACCCTTGATTGCAGGCAGTCCCCTTGTTTTCACAGTGGAGTTTGGGGATCCCCCTGAAGTGATCTTATGGGGTTTGCATTGTTTTTCCTGCAGACCTGGAAGGGAAAGAGCAAAGCCACGATGCAGAGAAGTCTCCCAGATATGGGCATTCTTAGCACACTTTGAAATTTCCAGGGCACCCATAAAATCCTGAAAAATTTGATCCGGTGCTTATACAAATATAAGTCTGTAACCAAAGTCAGAGGGTCCTCAGAGCCTGTTTTCTGCCCTAGAGCAGCCTCCTCTGCTTAAGAGCTGAGCAATGGCCTAGGAGGGGACTTCTGCACCTGGGAACTACGGTTGACCTTTGAGAATGAATCAGCCTCATTCAAAAAAAAGTCCTGCAGAGTGTGTTCCCCTATCCTCATGGCAAGCAGGTTTACTGGGCAGGAGCTGTGCAGGCGAGGGCACTCAAGTTGTATGGGAATGCCCGGACACTTCACGGAATTCCTGACAGTTACGTGAGCTCTTCCCTCCATTGGCAAAGACCAATTTGAGTGACATCATCTGAGCAAGAGGAGAAGAGTCTGCAGGAGTCCCTGCTGCAGGGGATCATGGGGGTTTGGTGACACCCTGTTTGTGAGCATCACACCTGAATGTGAAAAGGCTTTGCTGCAGGATGTTTTCTAGCATTTCCTAAAGGTTGCTGGACTGTCAGGCTGCTTTTGTGGAGGTTGCAGCCAGTTCATCCTGTGCTGCACACAATTTTACACCCCCTCCCCGGACAATAGGTTCAGGACCTGCCTGGTTGAGAAGCACCATGGCCACATCTCGCTCTGAGACACAGCCCTGGGGTGGTCTCAGGGTCAGCTCTGCTTCTTTAATTGTGCACAGAAGCATCCTTGGGGTACCGCTGGTGTGCCCCTGCTGCATGAGGTGGCCAGCGAGTGCAGGTGTCCCAAGTCTCCGGAGCTGGAGGATGGCAGGGTCAGGGCACAGTGGGTGGGCAGGGTGTTGCAGGTGCCACCTCAACCCACAGCAGTAACATCTGGCTTGGGCTTTCCTCAGAGGTATGAAGGTCATCGAAAACAGGGCCATGAAGGATGAGGAGAAGATGGAGCTTCAGGAAATGCAGCTGAAGGAGGCAAAGCACATAGCGGAGGAGGCTGACCGCAAATACGAGGAGGTGCATGCCTGCACCCATGTGCCCCCTTCCCCCGGTGCTGATTCCCTGGCAGCACCCAGAGCTGCCTCCCTACAGCCCTGTGTCCCGAGCCAAGGCAAGCGCGGGGCTGACACATGCCCCTTGCTGCCATCGACAGGTTGCCCGCAAGCTGGTTGTCCTTGAGGGAGAGCTGGAGCGCTCGGAGGAGAGAGCAGAGGTGGCGGAGAGGTGAGTGGGGCTCCCAGCGGGCAGCATGTGGGGGTCCTACATGGCCCTTGCCCTGAGTCCTGGGCAGCTGGGGGCAGCTGTGTGTCCGTGTGGGGATGGGGATGTCCCTCTCTGGGAACAGCAGGGTCTGCTGTTGGGGTGGTCCCTGGGCTCACAGGCTGGGGGCAGGGGGATGCCAACCTGCTGCTGGCAGCACATCCTTGACCCTGTTCTCTGCTGTCCCCTTGCCGGGGTGCCCCTCTTCCACCCCAGCCGAGTGAGACAATTGGAAGAAGAGCTGCGGACCATGGACCAGACTCTCAAATCCCTCATTGCCTCAGAGGAAGAGGTACTGGGGCAGGGGCACAGGGCAACGTGCAGCAGCCCCCCTCTCTCTGTTGCTGTCTCTTGAACTGTGTGAGCCACCTCTCCTCTCTGCACCACTGCCTCTGCTGCCAACTTCCCCTTGCCTCCTTCTCCAGTGGGCACAGGCTGGGCATGCTCTCCTTGGCAGGGCTGGTGGGAGCCCGGCTGGCAGTGATGCACGAGGTGTCCATGCAAGGAGGCACGAGGAACGGATGTGTCCTGGCAGCTTCCACTCATAGTGGCTCTGCTCCTCCACCTGTTCTGCCTGAATTTTCTCCTCTCTCAACTTGTTCTGTCTCTCTCTCTTCCTTCCTTCCCAATGCCTGCTCTTTCTGCTCCCCCCTCTCACCTGCCCCTCGGCCCTGCTCCCCTGCCTGGTGGCCCCTGCTTGGGATGTAGTAAATGTGGTGACCTAGAGGAAGAGCTGAAAATTGTCACCAACAACTTGAAGTCCCTGGAGGCCCAGGCTGACAAGGTAGGACCCGGTGGGGCTGCTGGGGCTGGGCAGAGTGCATAGGGTCTGGGGGTGCTGGGGTCCCCCACCAAGGTGAAAGATGGCCAGAGGTGTCCTGTGGGGCTCATGGGTGCCCATCTCTGTCTCTGCAGTATTCCACCAAGGAGGACAAGTACGAGGAGGAAATCAAGCTTCTAGGGGAAAAACTGAAGGAGGTAAGGGGTGTGGGGCCAGGACCCCCCCAAGAGAGGGGCTGGTGCTGCATCAGTGCAGGTATGAGTTTGCCATCCCATGTGGGTTTTGACCTTATTATACCCGTGTCCTCTCACCCTTCCCCAAATTGCAGCCCTGCAGCATGGTGGGTGGCTGGGTCTGGGATGTCCCTGTGGGGTCCTGCTACCCCAGAGAGGGTCCCTGTCCCATCTGGAGGGCTGGTGTTTGCATACCCAGGGAGCACAGCCCCTCTGGGGTGCATCCTACAGCCCCATGCTGCACTCTGCTCCTGCTCTGCTAGCCTCTGCCCCACGTGGTGTCCTGCTCCCAGGACATATGCTGGCAGGAGCTCACACCGTGCACACACCAACTTCAAGCCGTGTCTAATTTGGGGTCATCCATCTAGTGTTGGTTGCACGCGCAACCTGTGAAGCGTGTGGGCTCCCATGACGTCTCTGCTTTTGGTGGTCAGGACAGGTTGGGATAAACAGGAAGCCCAACATGGAGACACTTTGTCCAGCTGCCTCCTTTGAGGGCAAGCTCTCATCCCTGCTGCTGGTTTAGGGTGTGCGGGTCCATGGGGCCTTTGTCCCTTGCCTTTCCTAGGGGAGGGCTCATGGGAAGGATACAGGAGATACAGACATGGCAGATTTGGGGTGCAGTGCAACTTGCACTGTCCTCGTTGTGCCTCGCAGCTCACCCTCCACTCCTTGCATTCCCACAGGCTGAGACCCGGGCGGAGTTTGCGGAGCGGTCTGTGGCAAAGCTGGAGAAAACCATCGATGATCTAGAAGGTAAAATGTCCTCACCGGCCCTGTTTCCCTCTTTCCCAGGGAGCACTGGCCAGGATGTGCTCCCAGTGGGGGCTGGACAGGGCTTGGCTGGGGTGAAGGGGTGGGCAGGGGTCCTGGGATGGAGGAGACTGGATGTCATGGTGTTTGGTGTGGGGGCACAGAGCTGCTGGGTTCTGTGGCTCTGCCCTCAGGTGGGGAATAGGGCTGCATTCACACCACCTGTGCCCACATGCTCCTGCTGCCCTCAGCCCCCCTGCTCACAGCCACTCTCTTTCTCTCTCCCCTGCCTGCCCTCCAACTTTGCTCCACTGCCTGCCCCCTGCCTGCCCCCCACGTGCAGATGAAGTGTATGCACAGAAGATGAAGTACAAAGCTATCAGCGAGGAGCTGGACAATGCGCTTAATGACATCACTTCTCTCTGAGCCCCCCACCAGGCACCAGCACCGCACCCCCCCCACCTGCCTCACCCCTCCCTAGCTCAGCTGCTTGCCTGCCTGGCCATCCCACTGCTCTCCCTGCCTGCTTTGTCCCTTCTGTCCTTCCTACTCTTTGGGACAGGAGCTGGCCCAGGGTGTTCCCGCAATACCCCTCTTTGTGGGGAGACAAGGTGTAGGTGCTTAGGGGTGTTTGGCAGGGAATGGGAGCAGCTCCCAGGACTCCCACATGCTGGGTGGACGGTGCCCACGCAATTGCAGGTCCGTGCTCTACCATTGCCTGGCAAGGAACAGAGCTGTGCACAGGAGCTCTTTGCTTCAGTAGCTCCCTCCTCAGCTCCCTGGCAGCACAAGCACCAGGGGCCCCACAGCTCGCACGCTGGGGGAACAGCTGTCCCCTCCTGGTTCTGCTTGCTGAGCCTAGGGCAGGGGGGACCTGCACAGGGGAAGCAGCACTTCTGCCACCAAAACAGAGAGGAGGGCTTAGGCCTGGGGGATGGAGGGGGGGGTCCAGCTGTGCAGGCAGCCTGTCCCCAGGCAGGCAGACCCCAGACCCCTGCTCCTCCCTCACCTCTGCCTCCCTTCTGTTCTTTGCACATCGCTCTTCAGTTTGCATTTCATGACTTTTCTGTTCTGTCCCTCTGAGTTACTAAGTTGGTCTCAATAAAGCATTCTCTCTCCTCCGTTTCTCCTTTGTTTTCTTCATGCTGCTCTGTCCTTCATCTTCTGCCTGTCTCACATGAGTGCTGGCAGCTGGGTGGTAGGAGGTGGTTGCAGGCAGCTCACAGCCATGGGACCCCTGGGACAGCCACAGTTGAGTCCTGAGCAGCTCCCGCACTGCCAGGCTGAGTGGGATGGGGCCCTTTGTGCCTCCACACAGGGCATGAACCCCACCACCCCCTGAATCTCAGACACAGCTTTCCCCATCTCATGCCACCTTCTTCATGACTCTTTTGGCCTGAAATAGCAGGGTTAGACCTGGTCCTGTCCATTCCCTGTTCCCACTCCCAGACGTTACCCGCAAGCAGCAGTCTCAGCCCTGGCATCTCTCCTGCATCACCCTCCCATGTCGAAGGGACTGACCCTACTCTTCAGCAGCAATCCCTGGCCCTAAATGGGTCCCTGATCCTCATCTTCCTCCTTCCTCAGCTTCCTACCCTGTCTCACAACTCTGTCCCCAAATTGATGGACCTGCAGTCCCGTTCCTGCCCCAGGACCGGCTGCCTCTTCCTGCCAGCCCAGCTTGTTCCCCACTGCTGGCTGGGCAGCAGCAGGGTTTCCAGCGAGGGCTTTGGGGAACACAGTCTCTTTTCACTAACTCACCTTTCTCTCTGTCTTCCCTCTGCTGCACTGATGTCTCTGTTTTCTCTAGAGCACTCCCAGAAAGAGGCCAAGAAAAACCACATTCTCACTAACAAGCGGCGGGTCATCCTTACCGAACTTAACAACTGAGCTGCAGAGAACTCCTGGCCCCAGCCCAGCATCCCACACCCGGGCTGCCACCAGCCCTACTCCCTGTCTCATTTCAGCCAGGCTGCCTCGGGGCTGGGAGCCCCTCCCCATTCCCCACTGGGGTTAGGCGGTGCATGGAGTCTTGCCTTATTCTCCCAGGGGTAACCACCATGCTTGGGGGGGACAGGGAGCCCTCTGGAGCTGATCATTTTTCTTGGGAGAGGAATGAGGGTTTTTGCGATGTCCTGGGATGCCCACGCAGTGATGGCTGTCCCCCGGCATCAGTATGGCCAGGGAGAGATACAGTGGCTTGTATCGCTGCCTTCCTCCTCTTGTCCCAGGAGTCAGCAGCCAGCCTCTTCCCCCTCACTATGCAGGGAGGATCCCCTCAGAGCGGGGTCCCTGTGGGGTGCTGGGAAGGCTGACAGGAGCTGTTGCCCCAAACCTGGAGCAGGGGATGAGGAAGGGCCCGACTGGGAGCACTGGGAGATGGGACCGGGTGGGCAGAGCTCTCGTCTCATCCCCATCTTTAGAGGAAAGGAGGATGCTGTTTGGAAGTAAATGTCAGAGGAGGCTGCCTTGGCAGCAGGCTGCCCAGCAGAGCTCATCCCTGCAGCCGTTAGCTCTGCTCTTTCTCTTTCTGCTGTCCTCTCTGCCCCCTTTCTCAGGTTGCTGTCTCACTCTCTTCTTCACAGAGCATCGCTGGGTCATGCAGCAGGCACTGGCCTCTTTTGCTGGCTAAGGGTTTGTGTGTGAGCCCACAGCCATGATGGTGATGTCCCGGGGCAGGACATGCTGTGGGCAGAGCAGGGAGACAGGGTTGTGCTGGTGGCTGGCCAGGGAGGGTTACCTATCAGCGGTATCCATGCTGCGGAGGGCCTAGCCATGGGCAACAGGGTGCCATAGGAGGATGGAAATGCTGAAGAACAGGGACCGCCTGGCCGCCCCAGCAGATCCTGAAGTGGCTAGACTCATCCCTGCTGGCAATGGGACTGCGTGGACTCTGCTCCACAGGGATGCCCTGTGAGGCTAGTGCCATACTGAAATGTCTGTCTGTGTGTGTGTGCATCTGTGTTTGGTGTGGTGTGCATGGGTCTGGCTGCACCTGGGTATGCTTGGGCTGTGTCTGTGTGTGGCTGGCTGCGTGTCCCTTGTGTTCACAGAGAGTCTGGCCAGTGCCAAAGAGGAGAATGTGGGCATCCACCAGGTCCTGGACCAGACCTTGTTGGAGCTGAACAACCTCTGAGCTGCCCTGGGGAGCCCCTGTTCCTCTTCCCTATCCCACACCTGCACCCTACTGGCACACTTAGGATGTCAGCAGCTGAACTGCATCCTGGCTAAATCCACACACCTATTGAGAAGAGAAGCATTGCAGCTTTACACCGTGGCTCAGGGGTGTCTTGTCTGTGTACAGCCTGACTGGCTCTGTCCTGTCTTCATGTCCAAATATTAAAGCAGTTTGACAAAACGGATGGATGTGCTTGGTCCTTGTGGGCAGGCACAAGCACTGGTAGATGTGGTAGGGGTCACTCTGCCCAGTTCACACAAGGAGGCTCTGCAGGGTCTTGGGTCTGGGGCAGGTATGGCCAGTGTAAGGATGTCCTCCATGGCTGTGGGGGGCTGGGGATGATAATGGACATGGTTTGGGCTGCATTCCCACATCTCCATCACTTCCTTGGGATGCACAGAAAACCTCCAAGTCTCAAGCTCAGTCCAAACTGACCATCCTCTTCAAATGCATAGTGATAGAAATATGTCACTGGCATGTCCCTTTCCACAACCGGCATGTTACCTGCCTGGCACTTGAGGAAGCCACAAGGTCTTTGATCTCTTCATGGAGTCTGCCTCATGGTTCATGTTCATGATGCCATCTGAGCATGCATACAAGCATGTGACCATGCATGCACACACTGTTACTTACCAGAGTCTTCTCCAGGTCTGTGGTTAGCTGCTTACCCCATGTACTAATTGAATTTTCTATTACCAGTCACTAAATGTCTGCCTGAGGGACAGCTGTATAAACGAGCAAATATTAATGCAGTAAGCAACCAATTTCCAAAGCGTTTGGGAAGTTTCCACCTGGCTTGCTGTGTTTTCTCCAACACAGAGTGGCAGGATGTGTCTCATTGCTGTCACCAAAAAAAGCTGGATTTCCTGAAGATGCCCAAAGTCACAATCTAGTCCTGCCCTCCGCTTTGGGCCCCTCCATGATGTGCACCAAGCCCTGTTGTCCCGCGCTACTCTGTAAATAGCTTCATGGTGCCAGGAAACATAATTCATGCTGACCCCTTGTTGAGCCAGGCCATTGCCCCAGTGAGCAGCTGGCAGGGACAGCTTTTGTTATCTGCTTTCCTTTATTTGCTGCACCTCTCAGCTCAGAAAAAGGAGGGTGGCGAGATAGCATCTCTTTCCTGCCCAGGTGCTTGCTAGCCTCGTGCTCTCCCCCTGCCCCAGCACTTTTGGTTTGTGGCTCCAAGACCTTCTCCTACAGGGAAAAGGGTTCCCCTTGCATAGGGTATTCATTTTCTGGTTACCCTCCTGGGGTGTAGGACCTACCGGGAGCTGCAGCATCCCTTCCTCAGATGGGCTGGAGGGGAAGTGTGAGAAACGCTCCTTGCCTGATAACAACAGCTCAGGCAGTGATCAATACAAAGCACATTTTATTTAAACATTCTTACAAGAACAGGTGACCAAGCAAACAGGCACACCGGGTTAAAGCGCGTTTTGTTTTTATTCCCTTTTCCCAGCCGAAATTTCCCTCCCCTGTTTCCCCATTGGCTGGGTACTCCAGAGGTTACAGCCTATCAGAGACGCCGAAGACTACCTCCATTTGTCCCGCCCCTGTTTACTTCTCCCCATCACTCCGCCTTTGTCGATTACTTCACTTATTTATTTATTCCCTTCTTTGGTAATATTGCTCAAGTTTGCCGGTCTCAGTTAAACGTTCATCCTCCCGTTAAACCGCTGTTCTGGCATAGACTGGTTTCTTCTTTGTCTAAGGAATGAGCATTCTTGCGTGTCCCTGGTAAGCCTTTGTGGTGTTAATTGTTCCCTAACTACCTCATTGCAGACCAACCAAGTTGTTCTTCTGCAAAAACTGGCCAGGCTGTTCCTTTGCAAAAACAGTATCTTAATTTTTCTTACAGAAGGCTGGTGCACAGCTGTCCTGGCCATCAGAGCTGGCCCTGCACAAGGGCTGGGGCTCCTCCTTGCTTTTCCATGGCACATCAGCTGAGCCATTCTGTTGTTTGGTCAAAGCACCTTCCAGGCAATGGTTTGTCTGGCTGCAAAAGGGACAAGAGTGCAAAACCACCTCTTCTGCAGGTGACTGTGCCAGCGAGCAGTGGCCCTGCACTGCAAACAAGCCTGCCCTGTGCACTTCTATCAGAATGAGTCCCCCGTGTCCAGCCTCTGTGCACCCTTGCCTTCCTGCTAGGAAGAGCCCTTTCACACCCAGTGTTTTTCCCTGTTAGCTGCTCAGCTTCCTGGTTTGGACCAGTCCATTTAACTTAACCATTTACACCGTGCTGCAAGGGCCTTTTTTTCCCTCTGAACTTTCTGTGGTTTGGCAGGGAGATCCTGGCTGTTGTTCCCAGGTGATGCTCTGCCCCAAAGATGTGAGGCTATCTTTCATGGTTGAGCAAAGCTTTGTATTTTCTCCATCTTCCCACCCATCTATTTTCCCTCGTGCTCCTGCAGAAAGATGCAGGCTGGGGGAAGCTCTGGGAGGCCGGGCAGCAGGGGGGCTCAACGTGGAGGCACATCTCCCCACTCAGACCCACGCTGAGGACCGCAGGGCCCATCCCCTCCTCCCTCCTTCCCCTTGCACCTCTCCCTTTGAGTTTCAACCTTTAGATTTTATTATCTTGGCTTGAAAGACTGAAAATCTCCCCGAAATGCCTTCATCCCTGGTGTGGGCTGCCACCCCTTTGATAAACCACCACATTAAACTGTCAGCCTCTCAGCTCCACTCTCTTCTCCGGTTTTCTCGTCGATCTGGTGCTTCATCTCATCTCTGAATCCTTCCTGTTCAATATCCTTGAACTACATGCTGGAGGGGAAGGCCCACACAGAGAGCATCACAGACACATTTTGATGAGACATGTTGAGCCATGCAGAGCTGGACACAAAGCACTGCCACCCCCCAGCCCCTCCTTTGGGTGTGATTACCTCCACATTTACAGCCCCAGACATTTGGGTGAGGGCAGGAAGAGCCGTGTTGCCGAGTTGTGTGGGTTTTGCAGGGCTCTGGGTGATTTTGGAGCTGGTCGGGCCACATAAAGCTCCCAGTCAATATAATCAATATTACTGATTTATCAATCCCAACAGAGGACAATACAGCTGGAGGAAAACGCAGACAGTTATAACCACACAGCGCTGTCTCATGTCTGTATGAGTTACATATGCTCCATATGCAGTGCTTAGTACCATGCCCCACATCAGGGCTGAGCTGCCTGAGCTGTGAGTACAAAGTGGGCACTGCGGGAAGAGCAGCGTGGGGGGGAGGGGGGCACGTGGCCCCTTCCTTGCACGCTCAGGGGCTGCAGGGGGTCTGGGGACAGTGCCAGAGGTCCCCTGCATGGAGGCAGGCCTGTGGTGGGGTGAAAGGCAGCTAGGAACCCTCTGGGACAGCCAGCGCTCCTTGCCCAAGCCTGGGCATCCCTGGCTGTCCCAGGTCCTAAGGGCCAGCGCAGGGCCCCCCTCACCGGGTAGCCCCTACAAGGGCACCGATGACAGGGCCAAGCTCCCCTGGGTGCAGACTATGCCCCCCCGGTGCAGGCCTTCCCCCCTCCCCGTGGCAGACCTGAGCCCCCAGCGCCGGCCATGCCTCCCCATGACAGGACCAAGTCCCATCCCTGTGACAAGCCTGAGCTCCCCAGTGCAGTTCGTACCCCCCATGACAGACCCAGTCCCTCCCCCGGTGACCCAAACTCCCCAGTGCAGACCGTGCTCTCCTATAACAGGCTCTAGTCCCGCCCCACTCCGGCTCCGACCCCGCCCTTGCCCAGAGCGGCCCTTCCGCCGGCGGCGGCGCGTTGGCGGTGTGTGACGTCAGGCGGCCCCGGAAGAGAGGGGAGAGGGGAGAGGGGAGAGGGGAGGTGCGGAGCCGCGGAGCCGAGCCGAGCCGAGCCGAGCCGAGCCGAGCCGAGCCGAGCTAAGCTAAGCTAAGCTAAACTAAGCTAAGCTAAGCTAAACTAAACTAAACTAAACTGCCGGGTCCCGGTCGCGATGAGACTCGCCATCTTCTTCGGGTGCACCTTCATAGCCTTCGGGCTGGCACTCGGCCTCTTTCTCTTCACCATTGCCCGCGACCCGCTCCTCATCATCATCCTTATCGCTGGGTCGGTCCTGCACCGTTGCCGGTACCCTTGCGGGAGGGGCACTTGTACTACCGTGGGTACTGGTGTGGGCGTGGAGGGGGCACTGGTACTGGTATCGGTACCGGTATGACACCAATATTGGTGCTAATACCAGCATGGGTGTGACAGGTACTGGCAGAGGCACAACGAGGGGACTAGTGCTGGTGCCATTGTGGGCATGACAAGGGCACCGGTACCAGTGCTCGTACTGCTGCTGTTGTGGGCGCAACAGGGGTACCAGTACCAGGACTTGTACTGGTGCCATTGCTTGCGTGACAGGGGCACCAGTACTGGTTCACTTACTGGTACCATCGTGGGCACGACAGGGACACCAGTACTCATACTGGTGTGGTTGTGAGCATGACAGGAGTACCAGTAATGGTGCTCCTACCCTTGCGAATGTGTTAGGGGTACCAGTATCCATATTTGTACTGGTACCATTGCAGGTACAACAGAGGCACCAGCACTCATACTGGTACTGTTGTGGGCATGACAGTGGGACCAGTACTCATACTGGTGCCATTCATTTCACAACAGGGGCTCCAGTGCTGGTACCATTGTGGTCATCACATGGCATGGACATGATGGAGAGGGACACTGGTATTTGTAATGGCATGGAGTCAATAGAGCACTGGTACCAGTACCAGTACATGGTCAGTAGTGGTACTGACATGCACATAGCAGGGGCAGTGGTACCAGTACCACCGTGGGACCAGTAGGGTATGGTACTGGTACTGACATGGATATGAGCCTGGCACTGGTATTGGTACTGGTGTGGGCTTGGCAAGGGCACTGGTACGAGCACCAGTACTGGTGTGGGCTTGGCAGGGGCATTGGTGCCTGTTCTGGTTACCAGCAGAGGAGGAGTGCAGGCACAGCAGCGGCACCAGTACAGGCACCACCTGCCCAGCACTGGTGCCAGAACAGCACTGGTACTGGTAGGAGAGTGGGTAAGGCTGGAGCACTGCTGCTAGTGCCAGTACCAACACAGAGGGGTGCAGGTGTAGTGCTGATGGGCATGGGCATGGCATTGGCACTGGTACAGGCATCAGTCCTGGCATGGCACTGGTGCCAGCAAGTGCTCTCTCTTGCAGGGCTTTCTTCTGGCTGGTGTCACTGCTGCTCTCCTCCCTCATCTGGTTTATTGCTGTTAAAGCCAGTGACCCCCAGGATGAGCTGTTGCAGAGGGGGCTCTTGATATTTGGGGTAATGTTCTCTGTGCTGCTGCAGAAGGCCTTCCGTTTCCTCTACTACAAGCTCCTCAGGTAAGGGCATCTCCCACCCTGCTCCAGCGCTGCCAGATGGTCCTTCTGTCCTCCCAGCTATGGCAGGTCTGGATTTCAGCTGGGAGCTCCTGAGTGTGTGGGGGGATGCAGAGCATAGCACTAAGCCATCTCCATCCTCGCTGGGAGCATGCGAGTGGTACCTGTGTCAGTACGTTGACCTCGAGCAGGTCTCAGGTGGCAGAGCAGAGTAGCCCTAAGGTCCAGAGGACCCAGAGCTGAGGTAGCTGATAGCGTCTCTGAATTCGGGACAGGTAGGCTGGGGGTTTGGGCTGCTGCAGGATGTGTAACATCCTCTCTGCCCTGCCACCTGGTGACTAGTGCCAACAATGCTCCTGCAGCTCAGACGGAAGCTGGGGGTATGCCAGGTACCAGGAAACGCCCTCTTTGCTGCGTTAGGGGATGGGGAAGGGTTAGGGATCTGCCTTCGTCTCCTGGCAAGTCTTGTTCCTTTCTTAGGGGCGGCTTTGTGTCATCGGGGACAGCCTGAAAGTGGTTTTGGTGCTCTGCGGGGTGGCGCATCATTGCCGTCCCGTGCTCAGTGCCCTGGCCAGCCCCGGGGCAAAGTCTAGGCACAGCCTCAGCAGCTCCTGGTCTCCCTGGCACCACTGGCCCAGAGTGCGGGGGCTTGTGCCACCTGCTGGGTGAGTGTGTGCTGCACCCTGTACTGCTTTTGGATGGACAGACAGATGCTGCACTGGGACAGGCAGGCAGACAAGGGGAGGTGATGCTGGAGTTGGCATCCCTTATTGCTCCCCCAGTGGTATCCACCTTCCTAACTGGCTGGGGGCTGGTGTGGGGTAAGGGGCTGGGGGAAGGCTGGGGTATGCAGGCTCACACCGCTCCCTGCAGCAGGATGCTGCCAGAGGTGGGCAGGCAGAGGGTAGCAGAGCTCCGCGGAGCAGCCTCTAACACAAACCACTGCATTTCATTACCCTGCGGATCTCCAGCTGCAAATGCTGCTGTCCTCCTGGGGCCGCAGAGCTGTCTAGTGTCCTTCTCACCTGCCACACCTCTAGCTGATAAACCTTATGAAGCCCAGCTCTCTCAGTTTCTCCCCCCAAAAAATTTTTCTAGCTCTTTGAGCTCTTCCCTGCACCCTCTCCGTTTTTTTCCCCAACATCTTCTAAGAGTATAGCTGCCAAGATCAGGTACACCCTCCTGGCACATGCCTCTCATGCCAGTGCTGGGGCTGTTTTCTGTGCTGCTCGCTTTGCAGCTGACATCCCACTCGCCCTACCCTGGCTCTGCAGGGCTGGCTTGCGCTCACATCCCTCTGTGGAAGTCTTTCTATGTGGCTTCATGTGGTTTTCACGTGTGGTTTGTCCAGTGGTTCAGGGTGGTCTCCACAGCAGGTGTTGCGGTTCAGTGATGGGGAGGTTACCAGGATGGTGCAGAGTGAGACCCTGGCTCCCACCTACTCTGTCCTGGTGCTGCACTGTGACCCGGGAGGCAGCTAGGCTGTGGTGGCCCTCAGCGAGGACAGCTGCTCCCCCATTTCCATCCAGCAGATGGCGTACGGTGAGTGCTGTGCAGCGCAGCCAGGCAGGGCTGGGCATGATGCCGGGGGGGAAAGGGAAGTTTCTCACCTTGAAGCTACCTGGGTCTCCCGAGGGGCTGAGAGGTGCCTGGGGTGGCTCAGGGCTTGACGGCAATCCCTGTCCCAGCAGTGGCTGGCGTGGGCTTCGGGCTCATGAGTGGCACCTTCTCCATGATCAATCTCCTGGCAGACGCGTTAGGGCCCAGCACCATGGGGATTCACAGCTTTATTTCCTGACCTCAGGTGAGCGACTGGCATCCTTTGCCCACATCTCTGCCCCACCACAGAGGTGGCAGACCCGGGGGGCTGGGGCTCAGTCTCCTGTGCTCTCCCCTCCATGCTGCACCCTACTGCCACTCCCCATACCCATCTGAGCCCTTTGTGGTCCCCTGTCACATCTTTCTGTGCCAAACCCTTCTCTCTGTCCTGCGACTCTCCCTGTTCCTCTCTCCCATCTCTCCCAGCGCTTCCCAGTCTGACCCAGTAGTGCCCCTACTCCCCTTCCCCAACTCCTCTCCATCCCTCCCTGAGCCTGCGGGCTGGGCCAGGGCAGGTGGCCTCCCAGTGATACTCTGCTGCTTCCTGCAGCCTTTATGACCATGGTGCTGATTTTCCTTCACACCTTCTGGGGGATCCTCTTCTTCCATGTCTGTGAGCACCGGTGCTGGTGGGAGATCACAGCTGTTGTCATCATGCACCTTGCTGTTTTGGGGTCGGTGAGTAGCCAGGAGCAGAGCTCTGCGCTGGGACCTATATTTGGGGATGGCTGTGGTGTGTGCTGTTCCCTGTGCTAGGGGTGCAACAGCCAGCAAAGCCAAGTCCCAACAGGCACTAGCGAAGCAGTTTGTTTTGGGGGATTTGCAGCCATCCCTGCATGGGACAGGCCCTTTGCAAACTGAATGCCAAAGCTGATGTCTCCTGTCCCATTCTGCTCATTGAGGTGGTGACACTTCCACCTGTCCTGGCCCTGTCCTCTCCTGCCTGCTCACCCCTTCCCTCTCTCCCCAGATGTTTTGCAACCCCTGTACATGGACAGCCTGGTGCCCTCCTACCTGCTGATGGCCATGGCCGCCACTTGGGCTTACCTGCTCTCAGGGGGCTCTGCCCAGAACCTGCATCGCTTCCTGCTCTGTAAGTCCTGCTCCGTAATGGGGACAGGGGGCCCTGCAGGTTCCTCTGCATACCTAGACCAGTGCTGGGGTGGGGAGAGGGTGCCCCAGGGCCTGAAGCAATGGCATCATCCCCTTAGCTGCCAGACTAGAGGAGATGGGGTTTGGGGCCATGGTCTCCTGGGGGAAGTGGATGGGGTAAGGAGTCTGGTGAAAACTGCACACACACACACCCCCCTTGCTTCCTGCAGGTCTACGGAACATACTCAGCCCTCAGCTGGAATCCTGAGGCCTCATGAGATGTTCCTGTCCCCAGCCACCTCTGCCCTCCCCTCTGTCCTGGCAGCAAGAGCAGCCATCACCTTCTCTGCAATATCTTTTCTCCTGGACTGGTGTACCCTGGCCAGTCCCAGTGGAGCAGGCACTGGGGTTTGGCTGCAGCAGCCAGCTGACTGGTGTGGCTGGGGCTGGCTTGCTCTGCCACCCCTTTAGGAGCCCCTATACAACAGCTCAGTTTTGGGGGACTTGACTTTGCTGGCCCTGCTGTGAGCAGAGCCCCAGTTAGCTTGCCTGGGAAGGATGCTATCTTAGACTGCCAGAGGCCTGAGCCCAAAGAAACCCATCACTTCTCCTCCTGCCACAGAAGATGTGCTGTCTCCTGGCAGGGGGAAACCCATGCCTCCACTGCAGGGTGGAATAAGTAGCTTTGCATAGTGCTGCCCAGCTGTGGGCTGGGGCTGACCGCTATGGTACTACTATGTTACTATCTCTGTCTCTTGGCCCAGCCTCGCTGCCCTGGGAGTCATGCCCCCCCCCCAGCCCATGCTGGACTGCGGTAACTGCAGTGAGCTGGCATCCCAGCATGCGAAGGGATGGGCAGGGAAGGGATGGTGTGTTGGGATCAGCCACCGGTACTGGGGGACCCAAGGGGGCTGACAGCATCCAGGGCAGGAGGACAGAAGACAGTGCCATATGGAGGGTGGTAGAGGGCTTGGGGGGAGATGCAACCCTGCAACTGGTGCCAGCACAGCTTGGGGAGGGGGGTTCAGGGGGATATGCCAGTGGATCATTGCCTTCTCCTGCCCTCAGAGGGGGATTTTCAGGCAGGCACCAGCCCTGATGCTGTGTCACAGGGCTGGGAGGGAGAAACTGCCATCAGGCTCAGAGAAGTCCACAGTGGGCTTTTATACCAATAAAAAGAAGTACCATAGGTGAGTGGGGGTGTGTGTGTGCCACTGCTGGTGGCAGTGGCTCGTGCTGGCATGACCATGGGGAGCGTCTGGCAGT
>KZ507292.1:43673-58084 GCA_002844005.1 Limosa lapponica baueri
GCTTCTCACTAGGCTTTGTGAGTGCTGTCCCTAGCCCTGCTGTCAGTCTCATGAAGGAGCTGAAGGCAGTTTGAAGTCTTACTCCTCCTGGAGGTAGGCACAAATCAGTCCAGAGCTCGAGTCATGTAGAACTGAAACCTTCCAAAGTGAAAGGGCTGAAATTTGGACCTCACATTTCTCTTTGGCCTGGAAGAGTGCTTTTACTGTTGCCTGTTGTGGGGGCAACACCTTCATCTGCAGTGTTAGCACTGGGTGTTGTTAGGAAAGGAC
Source organism: Limosa lapponica baueri (assembly GCA_002844005.1). Lineage (NCBI taxonomy): Eukaryota > Metazoa > Chordata > Aves > Charadriiformes > Scolopacidae > Limosa > Limosa lapponica. The sequence continues at coordinate 43,944 of KZ507292.1, forward strand.
ATAGAGGACCTTCACCACCTACCTGATGTACAGTGGCTGTGTGTAAGAGTTGGACCTGGTGGGCTTCATTCCTGCTCGTGCTAATCATGTTTTCCAGTAGTCCATCCTGTTTACCAGCAAGAAATCACAAGCTGACTGCACTTTCAGTCCAGTATTTTTCAGTGTAGTATCTATGTGACTTAGTATTTATATCACAGTGGGAGACCTCCAGAGTTACCTGCTCAGTGATATCTCAGTAACCTAAACAGTGTTTTATTTATGACACCGCAGATAAAATCCAGGTCATGGGTTTGCCCATCATTGCTTGTCCCCAGGCTGACAGTAACTAGGAAGAAGGTTTGAGATCCTGTTCATCATTTGAAAGGGCCAGACCTTGGCATGTATCTCCTGTAGATCCTTCAGTACAATCTGTGAAATGAGAATAATCATTAACTTTATTGGAGCCTAATTTATCCAGCTGTTACTCCTCATGACATATTTCTGTTGACAGAGGCCTAAGTAAAAACACTATTGGGCAAAGTTCATACTTGTGTGGTCATTCTCACTCAGTTTCACAGAAAGGTGCTATTGTTGCCTGACTGCTGAATCCTTAGGGGAGTGAGATGTGTGTGGTCTGGAGTTTCTAGCTCTCATCACTGTTACTGTCTTGAGAGAGTTCACTTTTCTAGGGGATTACAAAAAAGCCCCATAAATAGGCTTGGATCCTGAACGCACATTGCTTCTGGGATTGATTTATAGAGGAAAAGAAGCAATAATGTAGATTTTTGTACCGTGTCTTTTGTACTTTGCTACTTTGGCCTTGGTTAAGTCATGAAAGATTTTGATAGCAACAAATGGATTGATTGTATATCAAGGCTTGCCCTTAAACCTCATGTAACCTCTGAACCCAATAGTGGTGTAAGTCAGTGTTAGTTGATTTTGAGTCTGATCTTTGGTGAGCGCAGAACAAACCCAGAAATTTCGCAAGGTACACACAAAAATTCAATCTCTCTTTATTTCCATTCATCAGGCCCTGTATTGGGGCCCCATAGTCACAAGCCCCCTGCTCTCCTACCTGCTTTCAAAGCAAGCATCTATGGAACTTAACGGGTCTTTGATCAGGCACCACGCTGTGCAACTGTATTCCCTTACGCACAGTGCACCTTGTGAAATGTTTGTGGATGTGCAAAGCAGCAGCGAGGACCAAAGTGCTGGGGTAGGAAGGGATTCACAGTAGTTTTGGCAGTAGCTCTTTCTTGACCTAGCTCTGTGTGCAAGGGTGGACCTTTGCTTGTACGCAGTGGTGACAACATCATGCACAAGCAGCATCAAGTAAAGATCAGCCATAGTACTTCTCTAGTGCTCTGTGAGTGCCTGTAAGGAGAAATCGTGTTTATTCTCAAGTAAGGCAAGGTGATTCTATAGCTTCTGTTTTCAATAATGGCAACCGGTGCAGGTCTGAAGGCCTGTCCTGCTCTTCAGTACTGAGAGCTGCAAGAGTCTGGCACTTCAGTGGGGCTGTGTCCCACGGGACTTGTGTGAGTTGGTGACCAGATGTCATCACAAGGAACAAACAGAAATAGCCCCTGTTCTGACCATTACAGCAGCTACCAGCATAATGACCCTTCTGAAAATCACACATACAAAGTGTGTTTGGTTTGTTTCTGAATGACTGTGGGTTTATGTGCTTCTGGTGCGGCCAGTACTGACAGGTCTGTTTGTGCTGCAGGAGGGCAGGCTGGTGAGCAGTGGTGGGGCCGGTGGTCCTTGCCTGTGCATTTTTGAAGCTCTGTGGAGTGTAGGTCAATCTTTGTTGCTTTTGTTGAAGGCTGCTCTTGCATTCTTTTATCTGGAGGATTTCAGTAGGAGCTGGTAAAGTCCCACTTGCTCCTATACAGTGTCCGCTGGCAGACTGCTGAAAAGTACCAGCATCCTTCCTTAGAGCAGTAAGACTGTTTATGGGCTTTGAGTCTACTTTCTGTGGAGAAAAAATGATAATATAAACCAACCCCCTTTTCTTCTGAAACTCAGGGAGATGTTGTGCAAGGAGAAGTCAAAGCAGAATCTGGAAGGAAAAAGCTTAAAAGCTTCCATGTGAATATCTGCTGCTTACTGCATCTTTGTTCAGCATCATTGTTTCACCCCAGCCTCTGGGGTGGGGAGTCAGCTTGGTTCAGGCTGTCACGTAGACCTCCAGGAGTCCCCCGACGGAATGCATTCGGTAGAACACACTCAGTGGGAGGCCAAAGTTCACGATTGCAAACCAGGTAGAGTAGCCGTAAAATGACTTTTCCAGTCCATTCTCAAAGACAGGGTGAGCCCCGAATGTGGGCATGACCCAGAGCTAGAGAGGTGGAAGGGAAAAAGAGCACAAATCAGAGGATGACAAACTGTCACCTACCTGCACTCTAATCTCAGCACTGGCTCAAATGATTGTAGGAATATTTCAGGAGTATCGGAGGAGTGTCCCTGCCAGGGAAGACAAGGAAAATCCCCTAGTGATGCTGCTGACTCTTTGCTGTAGGTTAAATCCTGTTGAATTCTGGAAACCTAATGATAGCCTCATTCTGCCCCAGCCAGCTTCATCTTTCTACAGGATTTCACTGGCCAATTTGTTTCTACTGGACTAAGGCTGCAGTGAAGATCCATGTTGGTTCAAGATCCCAGAGCCCAGTGAACTTTATTGGGTGAGTTTCAATCCTGGAGACTCATGTTTCCGAAGATTCACTGCTGCTGCCTCATGTTACTCCACCTATGTCATGAAACACCCTTAGTGAGTTTGATGACATTTTCAGAGGCTAAAATTTTGGCACGGAAGGATTTATTATGTCTCCTTCCTGCATCCAGGAAACCTAGTCATGTTTGACTCTTAGATTTAAAAGAAAGACCTTATAATTATGGAAGTGGAGTTTTAACAGCAAAACCAGTCTTTATTTGCCTCACCAGTATTTTGAAACTTGGTAGGCAAAGGTTTCTTGTCTGGAATAGAGGCCCAAGAGAAAGACAAGAAGAGCACGTCTGGGTCACAGGTCATGATGGCTTAGCCAAGCTGTGATGTAGCAGAGAGAGCAATACTTACTATGATGTTGCACAAAACCAAGAAGAACGAGATCTCCCTTAATGCTCTTCTCTTCCAACTCAGGTGAGAGTAGCTATGGATATAGGACAGAGAAACTTTCCGGATCTCCTGTCCCAGCTCCAGCATGTTCACTCGTCTCTGGTCATAGGCTTCGTGATTCTGCTCTTCTTCCATTTCTTCCTCTTTGCCGGGAGACATCTCTGTGTGCTCCTGGTTGCTGCTTGTCGTGGTTTCCTCTTCACCAGGTAGCTCTGAAGCCACTGCTTGCTCCCCAGCATGTCCTGTTTGTCTGGTCTCAGTTGCTGCTACAAGGGGCTGCCGGTGAAGCCCATCAATGATGAAGACATTTTGGGTGATGGTCTGAAAGATGAGGAGGACAGAATGGGACAGGATGAGACTGTTCAACAGGTCCCTGGGGTCAGTGGCCACAGTGGCAACAATGGAGAAGTAGGACATGCCGATTTGGCCAAGGGCTGCCCCCATCAACAGGACCACATCCAGGCTGCGGGTTGGGTTCTTCAGCGTGTCCAGCTCCTTTTTTTCCAAGGCGTGGATGATTGTCCCAATCACTGCGCCCAGACTCATCAGGGGCAGGAGCACAATGTAGTAGGAATAATACATCACGAAGACCTGGCGGTTGGGGGCTGAGCCGGTGGCCTGGATCTGGTACATCATAAAGACACAGATCCCGATGATTACAGCAGTGGTGCCCAGCAGTGGCCCAAAGACCACCCCCTGGAGCTTGAACTTGGGCTTGATGTGAGGGACGTGGTGGTGGCTGATGTGTCTCCCCACGTTCTTCCACATGACATACAGCATGGAGCAGCAGACGAGGCAGTACTCGGTGCTGAAGGGGTAGAGCAGGATGTAGCCCTTCTGGAAGACTTGGCAGATGGTTGTGTTTGGGCATATGCAGGGAGCAGTCTCGTTACCTGGAGGATGAGAAGAGGAAGGCAACAATTAAGAGGGAGATGGCCTGGATTTCATGGTTATCTTTGGGAGTTTCTCATATGCAGGCACAACATCTGTCTCTATGTATCTCAGAAACAGTGATCAGTAGGAAGTTAAGTGAGTACTGCTTGGTCCTCAAGGCTGTGAGGATTCAGAATAACAGGGTTTAGCAAATGTCTTTTCTCAAACACGTAGTGCTCCTTCTGGTCAACACCACAGGTGCTGGATGAGAGAGACATCCTTTCCTTCACAGTGAAGCCTCCTCTATTTCTACCCTTGGAATATTAGTTCTCCCTTCTTCCTCTCCCACTCCCCAGATATCCTCAGGAAAAAAAAAAGCACAGCAATTACATGAGTAATTCTAGTTGGGCAATCTTTTGCTGTGGGCCAAAATGCTAGTTTATGGTGGGCTTTTCCTTTCCTAGCCCTCAGTTCCAGGGTTTCTTAGCACATCTCCCCCCGCTCCAAGTGTAGTTGTTCTCCCCTTGCAGCCCATCTCGAGACAACCTCCAATAATAGGGAAGTTGTAGTGTTTAGGGGAGCTGGTTGTGGTACCTGAATTGCTGACATCAAGGGCTGTTGTCTCCCTAGAAGTCATCTCTGTCAGCCTAACACAAATAGGGAAGTGAAAAAAGAGCCTTGCCTTCAAGTCGCTGCTCCACCTCACGCAGCTGAGACTCGATCTCCATGTGAATGGTGTCGTTGGTGACAGCCAAGAGCCAGAGGAGGAGGTTAGTGGCTATGATCAGCATCAGCCCACACCTGGGAGAAGAGAAAGGCACTTCTACAGTATGTTGCCTGTGGAGATGGTTTATGACCTGACTATGTGTCAGGTGTTGCAGGAATAAGGAGATTGTGGACAGAAAGGAAGAGTTTCTTTAGAGAAGTAGGAAGCAGTTTTTCCCCTTTTTGTACCTGGTGAAGTTGTGCTGGACTTGAATGCAGTCCTTAGAGTGGTGCCACAGAAAAAAAGCCTGCAAATCGATAACAGTAAGGACATGAGCAGGGTGAAGCTGGCAGCCTGCAGCACGCGCGGTGGAAGGGGACAGGCGGGCAAGAAGGCACATGTCCGAGTGGGAGCAGACCTGCCTCTGTGCGAGCGGTTGCAGGGACATGCGTGTACCTGCGTTTCAGTGCTGGGGCACGTGCTGGCACCCTTAGGTGGCTACAGCGTGTGTGTGCCTGCACCTAATGCAGGTCTAGGAGATCTACTTTTCTCTGTGCTGGATAAACATGGGTGTTTGCTGTTAAGATGGGAGCTAGTTTACTTTTCAAATACGGCTTTGGGTCTGGAAGGAGAAGGGTTGGTATCAGAGTAACAAGTTGCAAATGGAGTGGGACGCTTCGGTGTGCAAAGGATTTTGTTGAGAGGATGCATTAGCAAATAGAGAGAGAGATATCTCGCCAGACATCTCGCTGGCAAAACCAAAACCTGAAATTTCCTCTCCTCTCTCGCTACTTTGATGCTTCAAAACAAATTCTTTGGGATCCTACAGTATGTCAGGTATTGCTAGAGGGATTTCTTTCTAAATCTTACTACTTTGTTTCTCAGTCTGGCACATCAGGAGTGTGGGTAGGTGGTATTTGAAATGGTCTGTGATACTTTAACCATAGAATCACAGAATGGTTAGAGTTGGAAGGGACCTTAAAGATCATCGAGTGCCAACCCCCCTGCCCTGGGCAGGGACACCTCCCACCAGACCAGGTTGCTCAAAGCCCCATCCAGCCTGGTCTTGAACACTTCCAGGGACAGGGCATCCACAGCTTCTCTGGGCAACCTGTTCCAGTGTCTCACCACCCTCACAGTAAAGAATTTCTCCTAATATCTAATCTAAATCTCCCGTCTTTCAGTTTAAAACCATTACCCCCCGTCCTACCACTAAGATAAAGAGTCTCTCCCCCATGATTATGAGGATGCCTCATGCACCCACTTTCCCAAGTCTCCCCATTTCCTCCCGCCCCTTGGGCTCCCAGGAATGGGACAGAGAGAACAAGCAAGCTTCCAGAAGGTTAATGTGCAGTACCTGGGTCAAAATAAATAGGATTTCAATGCTAGGGAACACAATTTCCACCCTGGATTTGCACTGGAGGAGAATTGCGCTGTAGCCGATCTGAAACACGTTCAGGAGGATGCTGAAACTGGCGAACAGCAGCACTGACCCTGGGAAACAGCAAAAGCACCAGTAAATAAATAAGCAAAGATGTCTCTCTGGAACATCTGAACCTGGCTGGGGACTGAAGACCTCATGCCTCTTGGATTTGAGTGGAGCTGGAGGCCTTTCTGCTTAGAAGTCTCATGATTTTAAGAGAAGGGGACAAAGAGGAGCCTGATTCCTGAACCTGGTTGTGTGCTTTGGTTGATTTAAGGTGTCGAGAGTATGCAAGATATTTTCTTGTGCTTGGATGCAAGGTGAGAGCAGGGTTTTTGACTTTTTCTGCGCAATTTGGAGTGACAGAGGTAAGCTAATGGCAGGTGATGGTTTTTGCCTTGCAGAAAAAACCCTGAGATGAACACAGGTCTGCTGAGGCTTCTGGCAGCAGCAGCAGCCTGCAGAAGTCAGGACCCTTTAATTGTTTCTCCCTTTCACCTTGGACACCTCTCTACGGCTTCAGGCATTCAGGTACCTTGCAGCTTTCTTTCCTTTGATTCTCTGCACTTAGTTAACAAGATTGTGTGCTAATTAGAAACTCCATAATAGAGCAGAGGCAGGGCTGCTTGGAGAAGTGTCATTTCACAAAGTGGGGCAACTACTCATGGGAAATCTCCCAGGAAAGGCTGGTTGTCACTGCGATGTGACTCACTGGCCGGGATTCTTCCCCTGGAAACAGGACTGCTGTGATGTTAAACAAGGACAAGGGTGGCGTGGGGCTGCTTGGAAGGTAAACATGGTTCTCCTCTTACTTTGCAAAGTGCCCATGCCTAAAACCTTCCCTACATCTCTGCCACTGTGCTCAGTTGCTGGGAGATGCCTGGGTTGTGCTTTGGGAAGGGACCACGGAGTGAGGTTGCATTGGAGGCTGAAGGGGAGCCAAGTTCAAGACTTTCCTGGCTGCTCTGGTTCCTCTCTGTGGCATTCACTATGCCTTTGTCTTCCCCCAGCCTTGCACCACAAGTGAACTACATCTCCTGTGGCTTCTGGCTCTTTTAGTAGTGGGAGAAGAATTTCTTTATCTTCTCTATCAAGCACTGAGAAGAAGGGAAAAGGCATGAGGTGGTAAATAAAAGCAGAACTCACCCCGAATCCAGATCGGCCCAGCGTGGGAATCCCGGTACAGCACTGCGTGCGGCTGCCGACTGGTGCCCAGCAGATAGTATATGATCCAGCACAGGCACAAGACCTTGAGGATGGAAAGCAGGATCCAGACGTCTGCCCGTGTGATGGCCACGTGGTTGAAAATCATACTGCTGATGAAGGCGCTGCCCAGAAACACCACGTTCATGGCCAGCAGCCCTGAGAAGAGCTGCCCAGCTTTCTGAGCTTGCCTGTCCCTCTGCTGCACTGAAGAGCAGTGACGGTACAGCCAGAACTTCTCATAGTGGATCGTTGAGGTGTCTGGTGGGGCTGAGGCTGAGGCTGAGGCTGACCTCTTGCAGTGATGGCAGGGCTTTTGCTTTGAGGCTTTGTTGCCCGGCATGGCTCATCTGCCTGGGGGTGACCTGCCACGTTGAAAAGAGGGGGTTAAAAGTAAAAAGGATGGTGGGGGACATGCTGAAATGTGTTCTGTTGTAAAAGCCACTTGTGTGGTGGCCTCCCTTGCTTGCTTTGCAGCTTCCCCTTCCCTCTCCAGAAGCTGGATGAAGGGGGAAAAGAGATTAGTGTTTAGGCCAGGTTGGACATTAAATTTCCCCATTGGACAGAGTTGTTGTGGGGCACTGGGAAAAGGCCTTTCTGCTAAAAGCTGTCCAGAGACACCCTCATTAAAACGGGTATTTGATGTCTCTGCCCTGCCCCACCGGTACTTGGAGCTCTTGGGACCAGAGGTGACCAAATTGTTCCCATCTCACCTTTCACACCTCCTCTGATTACAGCCCTGGATTCAGGTTTCCTCCTTTCCCTTTGTTGCTGTCAGGATTAGGTGGAAATACAGAGCAAGCTCAGACCTGCTCTAAAATTCAGAGCTGTTTGATTTTGATGGGTCCAACCTCTTCCTTGTGTTTTTGGGCTGTGAGAGATACCACCACACTCCTTGTATGGTCGCACAAATTGTGGCAGAGCTGGAGAGAATAGAAGAGGGTCTGTAAGTTTTGATCCAAGCTGCTGAGAAAAGATGCAGCCTCCCACCCAGGAGGGCTGAGAATGGGACAGAGTAAACACCTGTTTTTTTGGTTTGCCTTTTTTTTCTTTTTTTCTTGTAGCACAGAGGAAAAAGCACAGAGCCATGAGCACACTGACACAGAGGAGTTTGAGTAACTGGCCCAGATAGACATCCAGAGCCTGGGAACTTTTCTGTCTAGCCTTTGGAAAAATCTTGGTAGGACTGTATTGCCCATGAGAGAGAAATCTCCTTGCTCGTGTACAGCAATCAGGCAAGATCAGCCACCCTATAGATTCGGTAAATGCTTTCACTCCAGGGAGTGACTTTCGCTATGGTGGGGGTGGCTGGAGTGAAAGCACACCCTGAGCTGTGCTTGAGGGTGGGGGGAATTATTTGTATTTGTCTCGGAGCTTTGGGAGAGAAGTTGTCTGAGAAGGAATTGCAATTTCAGTGCTTCCCTCTCCCTTTGCACGTGCACTGAGGTGCTCTGTCTCCCTTTGGTCTCCAGGGATTCAGTGCACTTCTGGTAGTGGAGACTGACCCTAAGCTCTCCCCCAGGCTCCAAAGCTCTCCTAACTTAATAGGACAAGAGCAAATGCCCTCCCCTCTCTTTGGACCGTACCTACTCTGCTTTGGGGTCAGGGGAGGGAGGGGAGAGACCACGAAATCAGAAGGATCAGATGGAAATGCAACCAGGCTGCGTCAGGAGGTACCCAAGCTGCCCACAGCAACTGCTGCCATGGACCCAGCCCCTTCACCCCCTCGCCGTGTGCTGCTGAGAGCAGCCGAGCCCCAGCCCTTACCTCCCTGCAGCCTCCTGCTGCCGGCGCTGCCTCGGTGGTTGCAGCCGATGTTAGAGCCAGTTGCTGGAGTGCCACCAGGATGCATGCAAATCTTTCCAACGGACCGAGGCACGGGCAGAAGTCGTCAGGGCTGCTCCCCGCTGAATGTGGCCTCTGCTCTCAGCCCATTGATTTTTTTGCCTCCTTGTTTACTTTGGGTCTATTATTGTCATTACGTTAATTACTCGGTGAGAAGCTCTCAGCTCTGCCGAGGGCAGCCAATGGCCATCAGCTCCTTTATACACCTGCTGGGTTGCCCCATGTCAGCAGCCTCAGTGCAGGATGTGCCAACTGGTAGAACCACAAGCTGCGGTGACTAATTTGTGCCATGGCTTAGGTGAGTATGGAACTAATCTCCTGGCACAGGCTTGTACTGGGAGTGCTGAGCCACACTGCTTTGGCTAAAATCCACTTGAGTTCCCCACTCCCTTGTTTTTAGGTAGATCCTAACATTTTTTCTCAAGCAGACCATTACTTTGTGCCTTTACCCAGGGCACAGATACCCAAACTGTCCCAAAAAGCAAAACTCACAGTCTGGCCTAGGTGCAGGGATGATGCCAATTTGATGCACTTGTGGCAGAAAAGTTTCTTCTTTTGGGGGTGATAGCTATGACCTGTTAATGCTGATTTCAGAGCTGGACCCTCACGTGCAAACCCCCCGTCTCAGCTATGCAGGGTCAGGGATGCTCTAGCTCCAAGCTGTGCTGTCCCTGTTCCCTTTCCTGTTGCAGGGCAAACTGATTTCTGTCTTGGGACTCTGTGGTGAGCTGATCCCCTAGTTTTGTGGCTGGCAATGGGGATTTGGCATTCCTGGCTGAGTTGGTGAGCCCAGAGGGTCCATCAGGAGAGGATGAACCTCTTCATGGAAGGCGAGTTGTCTGTGTGTCCCAGAATGAACCCCCAAGCTCTGGGGTTCTTGCAGCCGGCAAACACGTGAGTGGGGAGTTCAGAGCCGTGAAACACTTCCAAAGAACTTGATTAGGGGTAGAAGTGGGTGGGGGAGCACAGGTTATCATGTGTGGGGATGTGACGAAAGGGACGGAAAACAAGAGTGAAAGGGGCCCACTGCTCCCAGGCAGGAGCACCTGGTGTATGCCACTGCAGCCGTTGCGTTCAATGTCTGCCAACAAAACCATCATGTTTAATGTCTGACCAAACCCTCGCACTGCTGCAAGGGAGCCCAGATGCTTTAATCTGGGCAGGTTTTCATGCATACCCATGGTTAGATTTGTTCTACCATCCCCCAAAGCATCAACATCTGTAGCCTGCTCGGGGGGACCGTGTCCTTGCTTCTCGCTTCGATGCTCTGGAATCCCCCCAGTGCAGTCAGGCTCTCCTTGGGGTGCCTGGCTCTTCTCCAAACTCTGTTCTAGGGCTTAGCTGGGAAGTGGGATCTCCCAACAGCTATTTGGTGGTGGTTGAACAAAGCCATTCATTTACATGTGAAACATTAACAAACCTGCCTGTTTTTCAGTGCATGTGGTCCCAAACTGGGGTGACTGCAGAACTGGGGAAATGGAGGCAAGGAGTCTGAATACATCCTGGGGTAAATAGGTTTGAGTGAAACTGGAGGTTTTTCCTTTAAAGATGGGCTTAAGATGCTGGGACCTGCTGTGCCCCAGTGGTTTTGCCAATGGGACTGTGCATCTGGGCTGCAAAGATGAAGCATCCTTCCTAGCCTGACTTGCCCCCTCCTGGCTTTGGAGCTGAGATCGAACCCAGAGGAGTTGTAAAGCCCTGGGAAACTGGTTAGTCCTCCTAATTTGGCCTTTATGTTGAAGAATGGCTGTTTTGCTTGAACGTATTGGCACAAGCGTAACCAAGTCAGTAAGCAAGCAAGCACACAGGAGAGGGACAGGAAGGGAGAGGATGAGTTGAACTAACTGATCACATAAATCACTGCCCTGCTTTGCCCTGGAGAAGCTGCCTTTACTTAGAGGTTGAGAGAAAGCTGCTAAACGTTAGGAGTGATGTGTGCCCCTCTGCTATCAGCGGTGCGCTGCTTATTGGTGTTACCTCTGCACTTAGCAGTAATAACACCCAGGCTGGGCCAAGCGGATCTGTAAACAGGACCTGGGGAGGAAGGAGGTTCGTGCTCAGCCGCTGTATTTGCCCAAAGGCCTTGCGACTCCCCGGACGGCCCACACCCTTCCTTTTTCTCCGCCGATAACTGTGCTGGTGACGTCTCCTGTAGGACTGGTGAGTCTTTTTGGGGTGGCTGTAAAGACCAGCCTCATGCAACGTAGGTGAGGGTGAGCCATGTTGCATGGCCCCAGCTCTGTCTCTCTGCGGGAGAAGGTGGGCTCCGTGGGTATGTGCTGGCTCCACTCATGAAGCACGGCTCTGTTTTTTCCCTGCTGATCCTCGGTTCTTCGACCTCCTGCCAGCGTTGAGTTGCTCCTTGCTGGGAAGGACCCACTGCCTTTGTGTTTGGGAAGTGCCACCTTCAACACCACCTCCTGCCCTGGCTCCCAGCACATCCCGGAGCCGGTCCTGCTCACATGCTGCACCTTGCCTTGTCCTGCAAACTCATCCCTCATCTCCAGCCTTGTGACCTCCTCAGTGCTTCCACTTCCCAGCTGCTGCATTGACAGGTAATAATTAACTTGGATTCCTCCCCTGTCCCTGACACACCTCAGAGCAAATCACCCAGATAAAAGGCTTATTTTTTTTTTTTCTAATAAAACAAAACTCGCCCTCAAATAACAGATGATTAAGAAGCAGAGCAGGGGATGCGAAACTCTGGTAGTGGTGGGATGATGACTCACGTCTGGTCTTGGCTATGGCCTTCCCTGCTTTTTTTAGAGCACTGATTTCTCATCTTAGAGCTCTTTGGCTCTTCCCCTTCTTGCTGCTCTCCCTCGCTGGCTCCAGCACCGCGTGCCTCAGGCCAGGGGCTGGATCAGGATGTTTTCAGTAGTGGCTGGGGTCCTGGGCTGGATCTGTAGGGCTGATGCTCCTTGAGCATGACCAGGGCTGGGTTCTTAACCCTGGCATCCCTTAAGGAGTGATTTTTATTGGTGGGGTTCAGTGCTCCCACCAAATCCCTGTCCTCAGCTCCCTGGCAGGCCAAGGTGGTTTTTATACCAAAGCCAGTGAGACTGGAAGCCCCTGGCAAGATGTGAGAGCCCTGGGGCAGCACTTTGCTTTCCTTTAGCTCTTCATTTGTAACGGCTGCCATTTAACCTGTCACCCTGAGGCACATCATTGTCCCTGTTTCCCACCCCCTAATGTGGATCTGATCTCTGCTCCATAATTGATGCGATGGCAGGAGCAGTCAGTAGGATGCTGCTGGTGGCCTCAGGGCCCAGCCTTATTCTCTGCTCTGACACAGGCTTCCACCCAGCCCCCATGCCTCAGTTTCCCTCCTCCCAGGTGTGGAAAACGGAGCCAACAGCAGTGATTTTCTGCAGGGATCTGTAGCGAGGACACGTGTGCAAAGGACCAAGCAGTTTTTGACTAACAGGACCCCTTCACAGTACTCATGTTTGGGATGTTCTCCCCTCCCATAAAACTCTCTGTCAGGGAGAGACGTCCCCCAGTTTAACTGGGCTGTGAGGAGGTGCGTTGCGGGTCTGTAGTGAAGGGGGTGCCAGCAGCAGTTGGCTGCATTGCCTGGCAGCTCAGTGTGCCAGGTAAGGGCCTGGCTCTGTGTCATTAGGACACGGCAATGCCTGCTCCGGGGATACACCCAAGTTTGGGAGACACGCCTGGGATGCTGGCTTCACTGAGGAGTTGCACAGGGATGTTTGGTTGATCTCCATCAGCCTTGGAGATCACCCTTTTGCGTGCTAATTGACCACGAGCTGCTATGTTCTAGGTAGGCAATCCTTGAGTTCACAGCAGGACCTGTGTTTACAGTGGGGTTTTCTTAGGGTTTGGGGTTTATTTTTTTTTGCTTTTTGGACTTGTGGGTGCTTGCTTTCCCTCTGTCCCTTATCTTGGGTATGTAGATAGGGGTCACTGGTGGCCATTTCCCTGTCGGCTGCCTCTCCCAAGATGCATATATGTGTCTGAGGAGCAGAACAACAACGCAGCCCTTGGCTGGAAACCCCTGCTGTCCCTGCACTTGCAGCCTGGAGATGCCTCAGGTTAGCAAGGGGCCCTTGCAGAGCTTGTGCTCTCCCCAGAGCGTTTTGGTTTATCCTATGACTGCTTGTGGTTGGATGTTATTGTTCCTGCTCACCCACCACCCTGGGGTGGTTGATTTGGGATTGCCTGTATCAGTGCTGCTTGAGCTGTCATGGGGTTCTCCTCGCACCCATCGTCAGTTTATTTGGCCCCAGAAGTGTTCCCTGTGGTCTCTGTGTGGAACAGAAGAGCAGTTTAAACTCTGACCTGCCTAGCTCAGTGTGCACAGCCCTGGGAACCTTGGACCAGGAACCAGCAAGAGTTCATAAGACAAAAACCCGTTGTGCCCCCCAGGAACAGAGTAGGTGATTGAAAGCATTTCCTGCACCCGTCTGAGCTCAGCAGCTTGGGCTAAAACAATGTCTAGGGTTGTACGTAAGACTGACGTCTGTGCACCATTTACGTCTCTTTTCTGACTTAATCTGTAGCTCCTGCAGTTAAAATTAATAAGGCTTTTGTTTTATGAAAGGTAAAGTTTCTGGGGAGAGATTGTATCTTTACCAGATCAATGGGAAAAGAGAGCCAGGCTGGGAGCTGGCTGGGTCGGTGGGGCTGGGAGAGGCTGCCTCACTGTTCCCAGGCTCGGGAAGGGAAGGATTGACCTCCCCAGAGGTGCTGGATCAGCGCAGTCCTTTGGGGGCAGGGGAAATCAGGGGACAGCCCATCTTCTACGCACCTCAGAAAAAGGCTGCTGGCAGGGAGGCTGGTGTCAGACCAGCCAGAGGCACTGGTCCCTTCTGGTTTGGTGATCTAGGTTTGGAGGGGAAAGGTGGTTCAAAAGGACTGGCAGTGGCCATCAGGTGGAAAATCGCATCACTCAAATTTCAAGTATTGTGATTTCCATTTATTTTTTTTTCTCTGGCGGATGCACACACGTCCGTAGGAAAAGGCTTGATGATTTC